>MU223807.1:50122-61570 GCA_018584345.1 Thuja plicata | reverse complement strand
GGTCACGACGTGCCATAGGTCTATCAAATGATGACCCCCCACCTCTACCCTAAGACTCTAGAAAGTCAAAATAATTTGGCACTTCCTTCAGGACAAACTCACAATAGAGTTTCCTCAAGAAATAGATGGGAACCTCATGATTGTTACATGGAGGGGATTCAAAGACCATCCACCATTTGTCCCAAAAATTTGTTTTTATATCTTGATTCAAGCACCAATGAATTGGGATCCTCCTTGTTGTGGGTTTAAGAGTTTCAATTTCCCTGGGATTTTTAAAGAGTTTGCAAATGTTGGCTTTTGTGATTTCTTTTTTTTAATGTCCTCATATGATAATATATTTGCATAATATTGTTTTTGTTCTTCTCTTTTATCGTGCCATAAATTTAGTTGCCCACTAACTGAACCTACGTGGGTCAAGATCAATTCTAATGATTTTGAAAGGGTTGCCAATATAATATTTTAACCTCCCAATTAAAGATTCTATTTCTATTTTCCCCTTTTCTATTTGGTTTATCAAGTTTTCATGTGTTCCAAGAGGAGGTTTCTCAATTGGTGAGGGCGGTTGGGGTTCATTTTCATGGTTATTTTCAGCATCCATTTGTTCATGAGGAGAAGATGGAGGGTTTGGTTGAGGATTTTTTGTGGGCATATCATTCCTTCCTGGCAATTAAAAGAAAATCTATTTTAAAACTCTAATTAAACATAAAATTTAAGACAAGAGACTTTCACAATCAAATTTGAAGAAAAACTAAAAATTAAACCTAAATTTCAAAACAAATAGCATTCATGGTTGTAGAATCACTTACCTCTTCTTCCGGTTCAAAATTGTTGACATCGTGGAGCCACTTTTTGTTTCACTTTGATGGAGCAAACCTCACAATGAATCGCGTACGCACTGTTATGAAGAGAAAAATAGCAAGCCACGACTTTGAAGAAGAAAAATAAGCCACAAAGTGGCTGCCCAAACACTTTATGGAACAAATTAGGGAGTGAATGAAAAAAAGGATACTGAAGATAAACTGATGAAGAAGAAATTCACATAGTCCTGATCAATCAAGCTGAGGAAAGAGCTAAAGATTTCTGTGGACATCGAGAAACAGAGCATAGCATCACCGAGAAGAAAAAAAGTGGAGAAAAGGTATTGAAAAGAGATATTGATTAGAATGATTTAATGAGCTTACAATAAATCTGAAAATCTACAAGTATAAGTTGTATATGTGAACAGATCATACTGTTTCAGTTTAACCATTGATTCAGAATGTCTCTTAACCGAGCAGGATTTAAAGACCCTTTCTATATTGAGATACATCCGAAGGAGTATCAAAAAGTTTGATCACGAAGATAGCATGAGATGCCAGATACCATTTGAAAAACCAGGTTTTGGTCATAGAAGGTAGCATAGAGATGCCCGATATCAAGTGACAAACTAATCTTTTAAATCCTCTAACAAGGTCACACCTAACAGTGTGTTTGTAACCTTTAACATGGTTGGCTCTTCACTGAGCTCACTTCAGAAGAGTGAAAATTTTGAGTTACCAATCCCAAGTGGTTTTTCCCTTAATAGGGTTTCCACATTAAAAATCCATGCATGTCAATGTGTTTATGAGTCATTACTTTAGAGTTTTGCATCACACATAGCTAATTTGGATTGATCGGTAAACTCTAAGTAATTTACTATTTTTTTGGTAAATTAAAAGACTGCTATTCGGTAAATATTAAGAATAAGGTTTAACAGAGCACTCCGACCAGTAGTTGTTTATTAAATATATTTGAAGGCATACATCTGATAGGATTGAAGATAACTAGAGGCTTAATATTGTGGTACTAAGTTCTTGGGTTATTTAATTGGAATATTTTGAGGCCATTGATTCACCCCCCCCTCTTGGTTATTACTAACACTATTCACAAAAATTGAATCTATGCATAAATAGATGCAAGTAAATTAGTTCAAACTTTGTTTGTAAGAACTCTTTTGGTTGTTATAGTTGTTTTGTATCAAGGGTAGTTATCCCAACCAACAGTGATCCTATTGGTAGTGATTCAATTGACAGTGAGCCTTACCCGCAGTGTGTTGACCGACAATGAGCCTTTCCTGCAGTGAACATTGTAAAAATTACCTTAATTAGTGTCACCTTAACTGTTGTTCTTATTCATGAGAATTAGCTTCTCCGAGGTTTTTCCTAGTTTGGGTTTTCATGTAAATCTAGTGTTTATTGTGCATAGTATTTTTCAATGGTGTTAATGTTTTAATGCTTTATCTGTTTTACCAGTTGGATTTGATTTGAAGAAAAAATGTTGAATAAGTGATTCACCCCTCCCTCTCATTTATTCAACCCATTCAACAGTCATTACCATATGTATTTAGTAGAAAATATATTTTAAAAAACATGTCAAAATAAGTTATAGATGTTATACATCAATAGCACAAATTTTGGTTTCAGTTTGGTGTGTTTTTGGTGATAGTTTACTCAATCTTCTTTTTTTCCATCTTTTGCAAATATGAAAAATAAGTTAAAAGAAAGGCTCTCTACATCTAATTCAATTTTTTAACAAGGGTTATTACACAATTATTTCTTGAGTGACGAGGCCAAATTTTTAACAAACTTCTCCTAACTATGACATGCTCTTAAATTTGAAATATGTTTTTGCATATGGAAAGGTAGGAATTCTACAAAAATTAGTAACTATGACGTAGATTCAAGTTAACTACTTACGCCAAATCACTAAACATTTCTAATTTGCTCATGCTTATGCAAATATATGCCAATAAAATGCTCCTCAAAGTCTAGTATCTTTAAATCCCACTTGATCACTAGGGGAATGCTAACTATAGTGCTGATAAGATCTCACCCACACATTCTCATGATAAATCCCCACCCTCGCCCCGACATTAGGGTTTGTAATATAATTATTTAGATTCTTATTGATATTCCACTTTCATCATCAGTGAGGCTTTCTCCGCTAGTAGTTGGGTAACCTTTCAGCTGGACCACCTCAAATGGTCCTCTAATATCCTTGTCAAGGTATGGGAGGGGCCCCTTGTGACCAAGACAAGTTTCCTCACTTAGTACTTGTCATCTGCCTACTAAATAGTGCTTAAGTATAGCCAAGTGTACAATGTTCATAGTCATGGCTGGAGGACCACAAGGAGAGAAAAACAATAGTCTTGTGAATCAAGAGCTAGTGGACAAAACAAATACTTGCTTGATGAGGGGTGGGATGATTTTGATGATTGCAACTCCATCCAAGTGTTATTTTATTGCACTTATTTCTTAATTTATTTTCTATTTATGTTTATATGTATTGAACATTTAACTTCGATAGTTATATTGTACTTACAATTGAACATATTTTTTATTATATTTATATATTTAATATTTTAATTTAAACAATTATTTTATTTTTAAACTTGTACAATACATAATTATATTATTTTTAAAACCACTTATTATTTATAATTTATTTTTAATATAATTAAACATCACCTCTCTTTTACAAAACTAAACCATAATTTTAGTATACAACATCTCATTTTCATTAGGAAAGCATCCTACCTAAATCTTTTTCTCAAATTACATCAACTTCACAACTGCTCTCACATTGTACTAACATTGCTCCCAAAGATTTTTCACAACCAAGCTCATGAGCTCTTTCGCAGGTCATTAGTATAGGTTTCCAAGCTACACCCTAACTATCTAGGCCATATAAGTTTGGGCAAACATTGAAGAGGACTCATTATATGTTTCTATGCTGTTGGATGAGAAATGGGTAATCAGTATACCCCTCAACAGGGTGGTGGGTATAAAATGTAGATCTGTCATAGCCATTGAGAGCAGCTGCTGTCGCAAATCTCAGAGGCAAATCGGGGTTTGAAAGAAACAGGCGCCCATATGAAACAAGGTCTGCTTCGCCATTAATAATGGCAGCCATGCCAGAATCCCTGCTGTATCCGCCACTGCTAATTAGGGTTCCTCTGAAGGCCTTCCGAATACAGGAATGATAAATTGCATACTCTTCCTTGTCTTCCACATCTCCACCTGATGTAAAACGGGGGCATGTAAGATGCAAATAACACAGGCCTGGAGCGGGGAGGTTATTTAGCTGCTCGATTATGTATAGGGCGAGAGACAGGGGATCTGAGTCTGTTGCGTCCAGATGATTTATCAGCGGGGAGATTCGAACGCCTACCCTGTCGCCTCCGATTTCCTCTGTAATGGCAGCTATTATGCGCAAGAGAAATCTGCATCTGTTGTGGATTGAACCGCCGTACTCGTCGGTGCGATCGTTAATTGAGTCTTTGAGGAATTGATCCACCAGGTACCCGTGAGCTCCGTGGATTTCTACCCCGTCGAATCCTGCGCACACAAATCCAGAAGATCATTTGCTATGTGCCAATTTGGTAATGTCTGATTTCTGCAGCTTCTAATTATTATCCCTTTTATTTAGGTGAACATCCATATTGCTTTTAACCTAGCATTCCAACTCTGTTTCACCTGTGCAAGGTTTTTTTCTGAGTAGAAGTACATTTGTTTTCTTACATGTTATTTTAATATTGCTAAGAAATCTGAGGACATTAGGCCCACTGAAGTTGTACTTAAGAAATTGTAAATCAATATTTTTGCAGTAAATGTAGTCTTTTCAAAAATTAAATCTAAATTTTTTGGAGAGAACCATGAAGTCTAGCAATTAAAATAGCACTTGGCTGTACAAGACCATCGTGGTTCAACCTGGGGCTAGCTATCCTAGAACGTATTTGTGATCAAAGGATGCCTGCAAACTGTCATGATTAAGAACAGCTGTATCCTGTAAGCTATTAGTACTTATGGTTATGCATGTAGCAGATTGTTAGGGTAAAGGATAATTTGAATATATTCCAACGATAATGACATTGTTTAACAGGCAAATCCTGTTTAACATGATAAATTTGGTACTGATATTTTACTTATGTGAAACAATTTGAATGGGTGATTTAACTAAGTATGCAAATGTTAGAAAATTGCCTGCATCAATTGCATTTCTGGCAGCTCTCCTGTACTGTTCAATAATTAATTCAATCTCTTTGACATTTAAGGCTATGGGCTTGGAAAATGTGGCCTTTGAGGCATCCGGCATTAGAATGGTCCAGTGATCCGCAATTTTCCTTACTGTAGCAGAAACAGGTGCCATCTCATTGGGTTGGTAGCCTGCATAATTAAAATTTCTTCTGTTAGGAAGTCAACAAGTCGTTGCTTATGAAACTGACTGCTAATAATTAGGCACAGAAAGTATTGTCTAAAAGCTGATTTGTTTATCTATTTTAAATGTGCGAAAGAAAAACTTCAAGAATTAGGTGTAGAGTGATTGTCACGTTAACAGTCTAACTTTTAGTGCACTAAACTCTTTAAATGCACTCTCTTAAGCACAGATTATATTAGGCTTGACAGATCAAAAGACTCGAGCTGAGGAAATATTAAATTCTCAGGAAGTTAATGAAGGATGAATTGTAGGACTTACTATAGAACAAAAAATATTACAATGTGGTTTCACTCAACTATACAAAAAGCAGCAATTTCTTACAGGTATGGGAAGCTCTACCAACGTGCCAGAGCTGACAGAAAATTACACCACCCTTGTCATGAACAGCCTTCACTACAGGTTTCCAGGCTTCCACCTGCTCTTCTTTATATATTCCAGGACAGTGTGGGAATCTGCAAGACAGCACAACTATTTTGTTAGCGGTAAAATACAACACACACTGAAGTTTTCTTCTGTTTACAAAACATTAATGGTAGAATCCAGTACATATATAGGAGTTTTCTTCCATATGAAAACAGAGTTACATTAGATTGGTTGGGAAGATTTTCATTCCACCAGCTTTGTCAAGGGTCTATATCTAAAATAATAGAAAACACAATTTTAAAAGTAAAATATAATGTTCTCTTGATTCCATGGTCTGGTTTCTCTTTAAGCCATGAAATTTTAGATTTAAAGTTTAAACAATGTAAAGTTATCTTCTTTATTAATATTTCAAATCACATATGTCATCATCCAATTCTTTTATCTGGACATCTCATTCTAATAATAGAATGCAATCCTAAAGATTGATGTAAAAAATAAATTCAAATGATCTAATCCAAAAGTTCTGCGAGTTGAATCTTCTATTTATCAATATAGAAAGGTGTGGCCACTATATTTGAACACCATGGAGAATTATAGTAAATGTTACCACCAACGTCTCTATGACCCTGCTTAGATTCTCAAGTAAATCAATTACTAAAACATACCCAAAGGAATTATCTGCTACACCAACACCCTCGGTGATGAGGAAGCCTCCCTTGGTTGCTCTCTGGGAGTAGAACTCAATGTGAGCGAACTGCGGAAGGTGATCCAATGCTCTGCATCTGGTCATAGGAGCCAATACAATCCTAAAAGAAAAAAACACTAAAACTTTTAAAAGCACTTCAACACTTCTCCCACCATGAACACAGATGAGATTTTAATCAGATCAAAAATAAGGAGGTGCAAAAGAAAAACAATATTGTGAATCACAGCTCCTAATGCTAACAATATTGTCAAAATTATCATCCAATTCAACTACAGATTATCTAAGCTGGCTAACCAAAGTAATAGAATATGGAACACATTCTTTTAAATCTGCCCACTCTGTAATCAAGTATATTAGTTGTTATCGCAACTTGATTTAAATTTTAAACCAAAACACATTTTGTAAACAAGAATCACAATGTCATTTTAAGAAGCTCTCAACCCTTTCGTTTGATATATTATCCCCACAAATCAATCACCCGAGGAATTTAGATCAAACAGTCACATAACCAATCTTATAGAAAGTAAACCCACTTTTCATTATACTATCAAACTACCAGTAGCTGAAAAGATATTAAAAGTCTTCTACACTTAATTTCCCTCAAAGAATTTACACCTGTGAGATAGCTTGAATCTCCCAAATTGGTAATTGGAAAACAAGTCCATTGACGATTCTTCCAAGTTATTCTTGCTCATGGTATCTGCACCTCCCAAAAAGAAGTTGACAGGTGATCTAAAGCATGGATTTTGCTGCTCTTCTAGAAGAGTTCATTTTATAGACTACTTGAGCATGGACGTGGAAATGTTTCCTTCCACAACATGGTGACCACCAATAAAGTAATGTACTAGTAAATTGTTATATCGATGAACTGGTTTTAGTAGGTGGGCAAATTGCAGAGTCTTAGTGGAAGGAAGGCGTCCTTTGTTACGAGGGCCACACAAGATGAGCCTCCTCATAACACAAGACGTGGAAGCCCCATAGTCATGAATTCAAGTCAGATCGATGTGACCTTAAAAGAGCAATGTTGTTTTCACCTTCGTCAGCTTTTAAGTTTCAAAATCTTTTTGGTTTTTTCCAATTTTTGCATACAATATCACATATATAGAATCTGCTATTTTAACGTGGCAACTACTATCATGTTCCTGCTGAGCCCCTGCAGACAGCCTTATCATACACAACTATGAAATTATGCATTTTTGGTGTCAATTTAATGCACATTGAGTAAAACAGATAAAAATACAGAGAAAGAGAAAATATGTTTGTTCAAATGCTTTATTCTATGCTGGTATTGAGATAATTTGGAGTCAATGTTTTGTAGTTAAGTTTCCTTGTGCCATTAATAGAGAATAAGCAAGGCACTTGCTAGAAGTCTGAAGAAATGAATAGGTACATAGCGTTTCCCTCGTATAGATTGGTCCTGTCATTTTCTGGCTGGATCGCTTTCAGTGCTGGGCTGGTTTGACTGGGTGTATGAGTTTTCTAACTTTATGACATTAATGGCTGTGCACCTACTGGATATGATTTCTGATCTATTAGTACAAGGTGAAGTGGATGGCGGTGAGAAGTTCAATTATAAAAAATTGTGAAATATAAAAATCAATCACTAATCATCACTTCAACATTTAATTATTTATTAGATTTTCCACTGTTAAGTAGCGTATATTGTTGTGTTAATAGGAACATTCCAATTATTTGGATAAAGATGTAATTTAGCCGATAGGCTTCTCTTGTGAGATTGCTTGCAATCGGAAGTTGTCTCACGTGGAAAACAACTATCAGAAAATGGTTTTCAACTACCAGAAAATGGTTTTCAGATCATAATTTAAGATGACTTGGTTTGTATAAATGTGTCATACAAAAGTAGCTTTTACCTGCACTCTAACATCCTTGCATTTATTTTCTTATCAATGGCATGCTGAGTAAACGCAGGCATTTGGGCAAAAAAAAAACACCAACCGTACGCTGCTTATGCTTCTGCGATGATTTAACTTTCTTTTCACTTCCTTTGTATGCATGAAAAGACTTCGCCCAACTCCAACTTTTCGACATCTAGAAAAGCGTGTAAGCCAAGCAGATCTAGGGTGTGGAACCCGACGAAATCACCATCGAAGCAGCCGATCAGTTCTTTTGCACTTTGCAAGCGAAAATGCTCGCTGCAAGCAATTCAAGGGAGCCAACACTTGGTGAAAATATGGCCGCCGTTGAAAAGGAAATGAAAAGGAAAGTACAGACACGGATTTATAAATTCACTTGTGTCAGAAATGAGAGAGAAAACACGAGGCTGTATAAACAGATGGTCCGGCAATGACTCCACAGAGTACAAGGCAGCTGATAGTGTGGCTGCAGCATTGGTGGAGCTCAAAAATGAATGTAAAAGCAAAACACAGACGACGGTATGGGTAAATGTGCTTTGCCCAAAAAGTAAGGAAAAAACAGTTGGTGAAAGCAAAACACAGACGCCGGCAAATGTAAATGCACATATTTACCCTTGCGTTCTATTTATGATTGAGATCTTTTGACTTCAATCTGTCATTCACATTTACTTAATACTCTTTATCGACGAGTTTTTCACCCTTAAAAGAATAAAATTTCAATAGCATTGTCTTTGTCTGGTGAAAATCCCCACTTCTGCAGTAAAATGCCTTCATAAGCCCTTCAACATTTAGCTTATCTCTTAAGAAACCATTTTGATTTTGATTTAGCCTCTGAATGAATTTATAGTGGGGAATCCCGGGTGGTTTAAGGTTTAAGTAGTAAGGAGATATATGAAAATTACGTTTACAATTTTTTTAAAAAATTTGAGACATTTTGGGGATTATTTTTATAATATAATATTTTTAATAAATTAACATTTAATTAAAAAATATATATTTAAAAACAGTTATAGATTCAAAATAAAAATTTATATCATTTATAATTTGTTTCACATGATAATCAAAATTTTAAATCTGTTAGTTAACATTTCTAAACATGTAAGGTGCATATTCATTTAGAGAGCTTGGAGTGCATTTGATAGAGATTACGATTCACTAGACAATTTGGTACAATAGGAATTGTTGTTCTCTTAATGAATTAATTGATATATCAAAATTTGAAGTGGGAAATAATATTGAAAGTATGTCTTTCTTTAATTTCAACCATATAAAGTTAATTCCGCTGTTAAGTGAAGTGCAATATAATAATTTTTGCAATTGAAGAGATTGAGTTTTAAAGTAAATAAAAAACTATAAAATAAAATATTTCAATTAAGAAAAAAATTAAAAATATATATAAATATCTATTGAAAAGTCTTCTTGAGTTTATAAGGTTTTTAAAATATTAATTGTATATATTTTCTATTTATATTTATCATTATTTCTTCTATCTAATACGAAATAGATAATTGAATTCATATTAATCAATCATACATAAAGAGATACTACATTCAAACATGAGAAAAGAGAAGTGGTGATGGATCATAGAGTGTGATCCCAAACATTGGATAAAAGAATTACAAACAATCAAATCTCTAAAAATCATTACCAAAAATTCAAACATGCCATCATTACCTCACTTCCTGCACTTCACTATTCCTGCCCTTCTTTGTTCATCAAGCACTGCATCATACCTAATCTAGGCTTCTAATAATATATTATAATCTTAAATATAATAATAACCATGACCTTATAAATATAATATATGTATAATCAACTAAAAACATAACAATAATAAAATACCATAGCAACATGATTAGTATATAATAATTCCACTATTAATATCAATGTAATAATATATAGATATGGTAATAAATATATAAAATCTAAATAATTATATAATGTAATATAAAATTATAATATAATAAAAAATAATTTAATTGTAATGATTCCAAGGAAAGATATGGAAAATAAATCCCAACCATAAAGCACAAAAAAGATAAAATTTGCTTATTCTTCTTTTAGCTTAAGTTTACACAAACCCAATGTATGAATTGGAGTGTATCTTAGGGAATGAGATGAATTATTAGCCGATAGGCTTCCCTTGTGGGATTGCTTGCAATCGGAATTTGACTCACGTCAGAAAACACTGCTGAAAAATGGTTTGCAGAGTATAGTTTACGGTTTTGAGATAATGGTTTTACAGCCAAGGAAACGTACACACTATCAAACGTACACTGTCTTTTTGTCTTTTTTCAGAGTAACCAGGCCGCACGGTCGAAGATTTGTCTTTATTTTACATACCGATCCTTTGAACTTGGCGATGTCTGGATCTTGTAACTTTGGGACTGCTTGAATCACCAATGGGTTGGAAGGTGCCTTATTGGAGAAGGCCTTTTCCTCTGACATCTTTGGTTGTTACGTTGTACCTGCTACTTTCTCTCCATTGTAACAACCTACAACATCTTTGATGTAGCTGCGGCATTGGTGAACATAACATAATCATCCGCCATCCATGAGAATAACGCATGGTCTGGCGTGATCTCAGATTCTTAATATAGGGACATTTCTTGTATTTGTGTTGTCATCATTGAGTCCCCCATGACTGGAGAAGAATACACATACACAACATCGTCAAGGACTATTCCTTGACTCCTCTGCTCAATCAGATTTTGTTGTAGGTTAGCCCTAGAGCATTATAATTATTGCATTTTTTTATTTGAAATATATGTATTTCTAATGGTAAAAACTGTTATTTTTAAATCAACAAATATGAAATTAACTATTTCAATAATATCGAAATTAGATAAAATCAATTTATTTAATTAGTCAATGTGAAATGAAGACTTGAATAATTAAATTTTATAAAATAAAATAAAAAATATAAATCTATGTTTAAGAAAATACATTCAGAAGAGTTGCATGTATATTAATTAACTAATAGATTTTTGAGGAAGATTGACACTTCTACATAGAAGAAAAGGAAGAATTTGCCAACTCAATTCACCTATTTGCTATGAATAATGATATTTAGTTTTTAAATTTTAAAATAAAATCAAAATTTATCAAAAATATTTCAACATATAATTTTAATTTTCATATATTTATTTTTAAATTAAAACAAATTTAAATAAATATATGTCATAAAAAAATTACTTAATAAACAAAAATTAACCTTCAACTTTAAATTAAAAACTATAACAAACATAAAACCATAAGCATTATTGAAAA
>MU223807.1:22001-40609 GCA_018584345.1 Thuja plicata | reverse complement strand
TTTTTAATGGGTCGTAAGGTGTCATAAAGGGTCGTAGGACCCATTAATGGGTCCTACGACCCCTTAAGACACCTTACGACCCCTAAGATGTGTTCTTAGGCTTCCTAATGGGTCGTAAGGTATCATAAGGGGTGGTAGGACCATTAATGGGTCCTAGGACCCCTTAAGACACCTTATGACCCCTTAGGAACCCTAAGAATACATATTAGGGTTCCTAGTACACATTAATGGGTCTCAAGGGATCATAGGACATATTACTGTATCTTAGGACCCGTTAATGGATGCTATGACCCCTTAAGACAACTTATGACCCCTAAGATGTACTCTTAGGGTTTCTAATGGGTCATAAGGTGTCATAAGGGGTCTTAGAACCTATTAAGACACCCTACAACCCCTTAAGAACCCTAAGAATATATCTTAGGGTTACTAGTACATGTTAATGGATCTCAAGGGGTTATAGGACATATTACAGTGTCTTAGGACACCTTAAGACCCCTTAAGACCTCTAAAATGTACTCTTAGGCTTCCTAATGGGTTGTAAGGTGTCATAAGGGTTCGTAGGAGCCATTAATGGATGCTAGGACCCCTTAAGACACCTTACAACCCCCCAAGATGTACGCTTAAGATTTCTAATGGTTTGTAAGGTGTTATAAGGGGTAGTAGGACCCATTAATGGGTCCTAGGACCCCTTAAGACACCTTACGACCACTAAGATGTACTCTTAGGCTTCCTAATGGTTCATAAGGTGTTATAAGGGGTTGTAGGACCCATTCACAGGTTGTAGGACCCATTAATGGGTCCGGTGACCACTTAAGACACCTTATGACCCCTAAGATGTACTCTTAGGCTTCCGAAGGGGTTGTAAGGGTTCATAAGGAGTCATGGGAGTCATTAATGGGTCCTACGATCCCCTAAAACACCTTATGTCCTCTAAGATGTACTCTCTCTCTCTCTCTCTCTCCTAGGTATTATTATTATAATATAAATAATAATAAATATAATACTAATATTATACTATTATACAATAGTAATATAATACTAATTTATATAATATAATAGAAAATATATATAATACTAATATGAATAATAATAATAATATGTTAATACTAATATTACTAAATATCATACTAATATTAATATAATATAATACTACTATTATACAATACTAATATAAATAATAATAATTTAATACTAATGCTATTATCATTTAGTATTTGTATAATATTAATATTATAAAATATGAAATCTATAAAAAACTAAAAAATGAAAATCAATATTGAAAATGTTGAAATTTCAAATGGAAAGCGAAATTTTGGCAGGAGATATCCGATAATATCTCATATCCGATTTAGTATCTCATATCCGATAATATCTCATATCCAATATTATCTCATATCCGATTAGCCTTGGTATTTGCCTTGGGTTTTGGCTTTGCAATGCCAAACGTGGATGGTCAACCCAAAAAATGTGTTTATCATATTTCCTCTGACCTCCAGACTTCGACGATGTAGCTGATGACCTTTTTTTCACCTGAAATTGATGAAACAAAAAGGGTTTCTTAAATAGATTATCAGGTTTCCATCAATATAATTGCTGTCAAATTTTGATTTCAATAAGTATTTATTACTTATTTTCTATTTGAGTTACCTCTAAAGTCCCGATTGACAAACTGATTGAAAAACAACTATAACTTTCAAACGGTTTAACCTTTTTGAAATCCAAAACATGTGTCACATTCTATGCTTCGCCTACTATAAGAAAATTTAAAAAAAAAAAGAATTTTGTAAAATTTAGAATTAGTTAAGGTGGTTAGACACAGGAGCTTTATTAGTTTGAAAAAGTCGTAGTAGAAAATTCACAATTAATTAATTATTTGATAAAAAATTACACAAAAATATGTGTCACATCCGGGCATGAGTCTACTACTTATATCTAGAATCTTGTGAAAAGATATTATCATTTGATTGTGATTAAGGTGGTCAGACATACACGTACTTGTTATCTTTCTCCTGAAATTTTCATACTGCTGCATTGAAATCTAAAATTTTCAACAATTAGATTAATTTTTTTTTTAGAAAAGGGCTAGTAGTTTAGAAACTACATTCAATTTCCTACAGATTCTATTCTTACAAATTTTTCACATAAGGTTGATAAGATGTCCAAATTTTTATGTCAAGTTGACTAACCCTGATTTTCTGATTTTTCATTGCCACTTAAGGCCATAGCTTGGTATACCATGATCATGCACATACCCTTTTATCAGAAAGCTTTATCGGCGAGAAGGAAAAGAGAAGACTAGAATCAAGGACGACATCCTATTATCACATCGGCCTATGTGAGAATCGAGAAAACCTAATTAGGGAAAATATTTGGCGAACAGAGGTCAGATATAGGTCAGACAAATTAGGTAGGAAAATACTTTAAAAAGGAGACCAGAGAGAGAAAGAGATATGATAGTGAAGAGAAGAAGAAAGAAGAGACAACACAGAGTATGAAAAAGTATTGGTGAAGACAAGTAAATCAGAGAAGGAACTGAGTAGAACGAGATCTTACAAGATTTAGGAGAAAGCATTAATAGGTCAAATTCCTTGTTGATTTATCCCTAACAGTTTAGCAACAAGATTGTGAAATCTCTTAATTGGGTAGTCTCTAACCAGACTTAAAAGTTATATTCATGAACTTATTGTAAATCCTTTAACAAGGTGAACACTGCATAAGTGGGATACAATCCTCTAACCAAGTTACTCCTAATAGGGTATAAGACTTTAACAGGTCTCTAGGTAAATCTCATAGCTGGGTAACATTTAACAGTGTTTTTGTAAGCTCTTAGCCGGACACCTTATTATTGTAGTGTTAAGTTCTGGGTCTCATCCCCACCGCAGTTTTTCCCTCTCACCAAGGGTTTTATGAGACACCAAAATATTGTGTTAAGTGTTTGAATGTTTATGCATTACAAGTTTGTTAATTTACAAGTTATCAATTATCGGTTAATATTGCAGCGGTTATCAATTAAAGGCAAAATATATATCGGTATCGATAGATATAAGAGTATAAGTTTGAGATTGATTGGGAAAAAGTGTGAATTTTTTGAGGCATTGATTCCCCCCCCCCCCTCTCAGTGCCTAACCTAAATATTTCCAACAATTGGTATCAGAGCACATTGGTTCTCTAGAGAAAATTTTAACAGCATGGAGTAGATCTGGGATAATGGAAAGTTATAGATATCATAAACAGTTAGAAGAAGCTCTAGAAGATGCTAATGAAAAAATCCACAATTTGAAGAAAAATCTAAAGACATTAATTGCAAAATAGAAGGAAATAACAAAAAAACTAAACATGAGCCTTGATGACCTTGACAGACTATTGGAAGGAAGTATCAATTCTAAATAAGTTGGTGTTGTTATTATTGATCTATTGAAAAAGAATAACGAATTACTTTAAGAAGTCAATCAGATGAAGAAAGAACATGAAAGTCTGTCCTTGAGAATGATAAAAATATTGGAAAGGATGAGAATTGTTGAGAGTGCCAAAGAAACACTTGAAAGAGAAAAGAGAGATGTTGAAGAAAAAATCAATGGAAAAGATATACTACTGGAAAGACAACAAAGAGAGATTTGTGCACAAAGAGGACTGATAGAAAGTACTGGTGACTGAAATTTACAACTACAAGCAGAAAATTAGAAGCTGAAGCAAGAGAACGAAGACTTGAAGAACAACCTGAAAGTTGAAAAAGAAATCAATGCAAGACTCACCAAATTCGAACAAAGCATGCAGAAGATTGATGAACAACTGAAAAATCAAAGAAACTGAAGTGACACTACCAAATTCGGATATATCAGTAACAACACTATGGAAATCGGAGAATTGTCAAAATCTGAAGAAACAAGTGACATACAAGCTAAGAAATCCTATAATCCTACTTGTTACAATTATGGAAAATATGGTCACATAGAAAACATTTGTCGAAGTAAACAAGTAAGTTCTACTGAGAACACATATTTTAACAGTTATTGCTATAACTACAACAAGTTTGGTCAAAGAGAATATGAATGTAGATCTAAAACCATCACTAGATCATCTGAGAAAAATTTCTATGGATATTTTTATAAATGTAATCACTATGGACATAAAGTTGAAGAGTGCAGAACTAAAACATCAACAATGAGGATAACAGTACAATATCGGAGAAAGGAAGAAAATAACTCATATACATGTTTTAAATGTGGAAAATTAGGACATACAACATCTGAATGCAAAAAAGGAAACAATAAAGTAAGAACTGAACCTTGGAGACCATTTTCACTACCATGTTATATTTTCTCAAAGTTTGGTCATGTCGCCTACAACTGCAGATACATGTTTTCTACCAACAATGACAGAGATATCAGAGGAAAAATAACTATAAATCAAGAACAAGTCATAGACAAAATGAAGAAGACATGGGTAAAGAAGGAAGCTAACGAAACATCAATAGAATCTCCCGTGTCGAATGGCATAGGGAATTCAACCATCAAATAAGAAAGTAAGTAATTGCTTAGGGACCTGAAACTTTATTAGAATTGTCATTTAGTCCTTAAAATCAGTTATGAGCTAGAACATTCAATTAGCATAAATAGATGCAATGAGTAAATAAGTAAATTTGAAGATATTTTTATGAGATTATTATCAGTAAATATGTGTTACTATCATTACATAGGAACATTGTTGGCCTGTAATAAATTTTTTAGTCAAAGTGAATGTTAGACACCTTGCCTCTATATATAATGACACATATCTTATGAAAGTTATATTCTGAAAAGTCAATGTGAAATCGAGCTTGAGAGAACATTGCCAATTCATCTTACAGAAAGAATTTCTTAGCGAGTTGATTGAGAAGTAAACCCTAGATGATCAAAATATCTTGAGAATTTTATAACAGATATTATGAGAAAATTGTATTAATTGACGAATCACAGGAGAAGGAACCTGAATATCAATTAAGTTCACTGAAACAAACTAAAACAAATGAAGTTGGAGCATTAACGTGGATACCAAGTAGATTTATATTAACATAAGACTTTAGAGCTTATATTCAATGCAAGAAGAGTGAGATCAGAGATGAAGATATTAGTACAACATACAAGGAACTATACAAAGAGAATGAAATGCTGAATGAAGAGTATGGACATCTAAAAATAAAAATTTGGACACATATTGTGCACATGCCAAATAAATCTGAAGCCGAGTGGATTAAATGTGTATTGAGTAGAATACATGGAGACTACATATGCTTGGAAGGAGATAGACAAATTGAGATCACAAAGGAAATCATTTTGCAGTTACTGGATTATCGGCTAATGGAAAGAAATGCGTAAAGGAATTGGATTCAGAAATTGAAATTGAAGGTATAATAAGGTACAAGCAAGATCAGAAAACTTTTGATGTAAGCAACATTTTGTATAAAGAAATGAAATTTTCATCAATGGTTATCGGATACAAGATCTATCAGGAAAATCAATTAGAAAACATAACTGGAGGAGCACTATAGGTTGCATATGAGATTATTACTGAAGGAATCAAATATGATTTAGCAGAAATGATGAGAAATCAACCGATGATCAATCTGAGAAAAATAAAGAAACAAGGATTGAAGTTTGGAGCGTTATTGGTATGTATATTTTTCTATGTACAAAATTATTTTCATGGAATTGGTAAAGTAAATTGGACAACAGGTGAAACAGTTATAAATCAAATTAATAGATACATTGAAAAATTGGGAAGAATTTACAATATAGTAATCTGGAGTTATTTCAGAGAATTTCAAATAAGAATGTATGGAAGATATCGGATACTACCTCACATTGTTGATATATATGAGAAATATATATGTTTTTTGGTTAGCACACACTCATGCATAATTAAAGCAGTGGAACCATGAACTTCATGGCTATAACCTACTGGATAAAAAGAAAAGGAGAATGAATTAATAACAAGTATTGAGCAACTATTGGATCAACCTAAGGATATGGAAGCTAATCGGTTTGGAACCTATGAAGAAGTATACAAAAGGATAATATTGGAAGAAAAGAAATCAAAGGAAGAAGTAAGAAGTATAGTGAGAAATCAGAAATCAACTACAATACCTGACACATATGCCAAGATCAATATTAAGCGAGCTAAATAGAGACAATCTACGAGAACAAAGGAGTCTACAAGGAAGTATACAAGAAGACAATCAACAATAGAAGCAAGCACTAGAACACAAAGGAAGGAAAATGAACCTGAGATTGAACAAACAAGATCAATAATACCAAGGATAGCTATTGACTTAGCAGAAGGAATAAGAGAGCATGGAACTATTAGACACATTCACATAATCAAGTACAGGATATGGACAAAAGAAGACAAGAAAATTATAGAAGATGCAATATTATTTCACTTACACAAAATTAGAAGATTTCCAATTGAGTTAAGACAAAAACAATTCCTGGGGAATTACTAGACAAAATCAATATAAGATGGAATGAAGCCACGGAGCAAGAAAAGTTAAGCAGAGAAAGAAATTTGATTATCACAAAGCCATAAACAAGTATTGAAGAGATTGATTTACTAATGACAAAATATGAAAACAGATTTCTTAAGAAGACCAGAACAACCAAGTTACTAGCAGGATTACAGGAAGAATTAGAAAAAGACGCACTACAAAAATGGAACATGATTTGTACTATAGAAATAGAAGACACCTAGATAAGATTAGAAGAAGGACAAGAAGATCAACCTATCAAAATACAGGATGAATCTAATGATGATACAAGTACTGAGGAAGATGAATATCTTTAGGAACAACTTACACCAAAGAATACAGATGAATACACTAGAACAAAAAAGGAAATACATCCTCTCGATATAGAACTCGCTATTAGTAAGATAATATAAACAGGGGAAGAACAAGTTGTAAGAACTTTACAAAGTGTGACAATGATTACAACAACACAAGAGAAGAGAGACAAAGATTCATAAAGTGAAGAAATAGAAGACTTAGATGAAAGACCCAAATTTGTAATTTTGAAGAAAGATCCAAATAAGCTACATTATAAGGAACAACTATTATATGTGGAGAAATATAGAGAGAAGACAACTATTGAGAAACAGTTAAGGGAGAAATAGAAGAATAAGATCATAAAGAGAATAGTTGACACATTTTCAAGCTTACCATCGAAAATCACTATTGATGGGAATGAATCGATTGCAACATAGTTAAAAACAGTTGTGGCCACAATCAGAAGCAATCATAATCTTAAAGAATAACTAATAGGAAAAATACAACACATATCATTTACTGACATAAGCATAAATAAAATGACAAAATTCATAGACATGTTATCGAAAAGATTGGAGGATATGAAGGAGACATTAACCACAACGACTGGAATCACAAACAAGCTACTTAAAGGTAATAATATATTAATTGAGGAATCATGTATGATAAGTATATTTATAGATATAATGCAATAATAGATACAAGCTACATCTAACCTGCTGAGCACAATATAAAGGAATGATACACAAGATATTACCAACAGAATTATAAATGTAAAGAGTCATATCACAACAAAAAATCACTTACAGGATCAATGAAATGCAATTTTAGGAAAAGTACAGGTAGAAGGAGCCAAAACAGCTAACACCACAACAGCCACATCGTTTTGTTGCCTTTGGAATTTCTTTTAAAGGGAGAGTGATAAGAAGATGAAGAATAGGGAGAATGAAGAAGATGGAATAATAAGAGAATGGAGTGATGAAGAAGAAGAAAGCAGAAGATGAAGAGAGTACAGGAAAAAGGGGGAGAAACAAATCAAATATTGAATAGTAAGAAGGATGATGATAGAAAGGTTTTTCCATGAATGCCAAAGGGGGGAGATTGTTATTTGAAAAAATCCTCTACAGGATAATGAATGATTTTGATAAGATTGTCATTGCTAGAAACTAACATCAAGTATAGAGTACTATCATATAAGAATAGACTATCAACAAAAGGTTATTTTTATCAGCAAAGTTTACTGGAAAGCTTTATCAACAAGAAAGAAAAGAGAAGACTAGAATCAAGGATGACATCCTATTATCACGTCGTCTTATGTGAGAATCAAGAAAACCTAATTGGGGAAAACATTTGGAAAACAAAAGTCAGATATAGGACAAAAAAAATTAGGTTAAGAAAATACTTTAAAAAGGAGATCAAAGACAGAAAGAGATATGCTAGTGAAGAGAAGAAGAAACAAATGACAACGCAGAGTATGAACAAGTATCGGTGAATAAAATAAAAGTGTAAATCAAAGAAGGAATGGAGAAGAACAAGATCTGACAAGATTTAGAAGAAAGCATACACAGATCGAATTTCTTGTTTATTTTATCCTAAGTTTAGCAACAAGATTGGAAAATCCCTTAATCGGTAGTCTCTAACCGGACTTAGAAGTTCTATTCAGGAACTTATTGTAAATACTTTAATAGGGTGAACACTGTATAAGTGAGATAAAATCCTCTAACTAGGTTACTCGTAACAATGTATAAGAATTTAACAAGTCTTTAAGTAAATCCCATAGGTGGGTAGCATTTAACAGTTTTTTTTGTAAGCTCTTAACCGGGCACCTTATTATTGCAGTGATAAGTTGTGGATCTCATCCCCTCCACAATTTTTCCCTCTCACCAAGGGTTTTCTGTGACACCAAAATATTGTGTTAAGTGTTTGAATGTTTATACATTACATGTTTGTTAAGTTACAAGTTATCAGTTATCGGTTAATATTGCAGCAATTATCGGTTAAAGGCAAAACAAATATCGGTATCGATAGACAATTATAAGAGTATAAGTTTGAGATTGACTGGGAAAAAGTGTGAATTGTTTGAGGTACTGATTCACCCCCCCAACCTAAATCTTTCCAAAATTTTGTTAAAAATCAAGGGAATCAAGGAAAGGGTTCCTATAAGAAGAGAAATAGTGGAAGCTAAAGACAAATGAGAAAGCACAATAAACCTCCTTACAATAAGGAAATTATTCATATTCCAACAAGAAGGGAAATTTGTTTAGAAAGGAGAGACCACCTCAGTGTGCATAATGTAAGAAACCTAATCATGATGAGCAACATTGTCTCAATAAGAAAATTGTGTTGAAAAATATCGGAAAACTAAGAGGGGAGGGTAAATTAATTATCATAAAATAATTTTCATTAACTTAATCAATTCAGTGAAAACTTAGTTCAATTATATTAATGTAACAGATATAAAATTCAAAGCACAAAGGAACATCGAACACAAAAAACACCAAATTTATGTGGAAAACCCAAGATGGGAAAAACCATAATGAAACTAATTCTCATGAAAGAAAACATGGGTTAAGATGATTTTTACAAAGGCTCACTGCAAGTACAACTCGCTATCGATCGTGATAACTCCCCTAAATACATAAACCAACTATCACAGTTGAAAATTGGCTAACTACCAAAATTAAAGATAATGAAAAATAATTCCACCACTATAAATACTTTACACCAATTGTAACACTAAATAGTAATTTTCTATCACCGGTTGCATATAGTCACACAAAGATGTTAGAATGTCTTCACTTCAAGTTTGCATCGCTTGCATACATACCTCTACATCATGCATAAATCATCCTCCATATTTATTATTTCATTCATCCATGTCAACCACGCACAATATCAATTATCATTTACAATTCGGCCACATACAATTTGAAATAGGTCGCACCAAGACATATCCTCGGTAGAAGGAATAGAATGTGGACTACACCAAAATCTCCTCGCTCAATGCAACATGCTAACCACTTGTCACATCATCTGAAGCCACCAAATAAGATCTATACGTTACAATGCATAATATGTTATCAAACCATAATAATTAATAACCAAATAGGACCATAACCAAAAAAAAGTGTCTCATTATATAACAACATGAATGGGACCAAGAAAAACACGACCAAAGATTAAATATTGTAGCACATCATCTAGAGCACACTAATTCCAGATCACCAAAGAAAAATAGAACTACAATCGAATATATTGACATCAATTATGATAATCCATTAATGACAACATCAATAACTACAATCACATTCCAACAATCTTCCCCTTTTTCATTGATGGAAACATTCATCAATGATAAAGCAGATAAATAAATATCAACATTTTAAGTCTTCGTCTCTTCTCCCCCTTTAACAAAAATTAAAAAGGACAAACTCCCCCTGAAAAAACTTACTACGCTCTCCCTAAGAGGAAGACACCAAGCACTGGTCTAGAAAAGAATAGACACATAATAACTTGGACCAATGCACACCCTGGTGCACATTAGTTCTGACTGGGAAGGGGTAGAACCCTCGAATTCTGCCTGAGATATTCATAAGTGTCATTGCACAATTATTTTGTGAAAATATCTACAATCTTCTCTTCTGTAAGTGCATAACTAAATATTTCTTTATTGTCCAAAACCTTCTCCCTCAAATTTCAATAAGTGATATCTAATGGATATATGTTTCATTCCAGAATGTTGTACAAGATTCTTAGAAATGTTTATGGCACTGGTATTGTCACACATAATTGAGATAAGTTCATCAAATATTATGCCAATATCCTTCAATGTTTGTTTCATCCAAAGTACCTGAGTGCAACATGAAGATGTTGCAATATATTTAGCTTCAACAGTAAATAATGATATTGAATCTTGCTTGTTTCTTAACCAAGAAACCAACTGAGACCCAAGAAAATAAGCTCCACCACTTGTACTTCCCTGGTAATCAACACAGTGGGCCTAATATACATCAATATAGGTTTTCAAAGTGAAATATGAATCCTTGGGATACCATAATCCAAATTATTTTGTCCCTTTCAAATATCTAAAAATCCTCTTTAATGCAAAAAACACATGATTCCTTCAGTTCTTGCTAAAAATTGGCCGCTAGACAAACACCATACATAATATCTAGTCTAGTAACACAGTAAACCTCCAATCATTGAAATTTGCTTACTTTCATCAGCTTTGGGTGAATCATCTTCTTTTGTTAACTTGCATTCGATAATAATAGGTGTACAAGTCAGTTTAGAATTTTCCAACCCAAATTTATTCAATAATTATTTGATATACTTGGACTTAGAAATAAAAATTCTTTTGATGTCCTGATTTACTTGCAATACAAGAAAGAAATTTAACTCAACAATCATAGACATTTTGAATTCTAACTGCATTTCCTCTACTAATCTTCTACACATATCATCATTGTCTCCAAAGATTATGTCATCATCATACACTATAACAATCAACATCTGATCTGAATAAAATTTGTAGTATAAGTTTCTATCAACAGATCCCTTCTAAAAATTTTGTCCAATCAAATACTTATATAATCTTTCATACTAGGCCCTAGGTGTCTGCTTCAATCCGTATAATTCTTTCTTCAACCTGCAAACTGCATTTGGATCACTCTCTGACTTGAATGTTTCTGGTTGTTCATTATAGACCTCTTCCTTTAGTTCTCCATTCAATAATTTTGACTTTACATCCATTTGATATACTTTGAAATATTTGAAAGATGCAAACATCAAGAATATTCTGATTGCTTCCATCTGGGAAACAATGGCATATATTTCTTCAAAATCAATTCCATCGATCTAAGTGTAACCCTTGCAAACCAATCTTGCCTTATTCCTTATCACTTTTCCATTTTCATCTAGCTTTTTTTTGAACATCCCATTTTGTTCCATTAACATTTTTGTCTTTCGATCTGGGCACAAGTTCCCAAGTCTGATTCTTCTCAATCTGATCAAGCTCTCCTTCCATTGCTTTTACACAACTTTGATTATTACATGCTTCTTCTACAGTCTTAGGTTTAATTTATGATAGTAAACATAATAAAACTTGGTGTTGACATGCCTTACTTCTTGTCATCATTCCTTTATTCTTATCCCCAATAATTTGATTTTCTAAATGATTTCTTTGTACATACCTTGGATTTTTACTTGTAGATGTTAGGGCCTATTTTGTCTCTTCTTCTTTCTTTCCTTCTTTTCCTCCATCCTCTGAGTCAAATTCATATTCAATATACTCGTCATGAGTTCTTTGGATATCTTCATCAACTTTCACATTCACACTTTCAACTATCTTGTTCAATCTCTTGTTATAACATCGGTATATTTTTCTCTTTGTAGAATAACCCAGAAATATACCTTCATCAACTCTACCATCAAAATTTTTGAGATTATCTTCATCTCTCTGAATGTAGTACTTACTTCCAAAAAATCTTAAATACTTTACCATTGGAGCTCTTCCATGCCATAGTTCATATGAATTTTTTCCATATTTCCTTCTGAATAATACCCAATTAAGAGTATATACTGTAGTATGTATAAATTATATCCAATAGACTTCTAGTAAACCTTCTTCTTTGATCAATTTTATGGATGCTTCTTGAACTATCTAATTCATCCTTTCCACCACACCATTTTCCTATGGTGTCCTTGGGGAAGATAATTGTCTCTTGATGCCTTGTTTCTCAAAATTTTTGTTAAATTCACCATAAGTGAACTCTCCTCCTTTATCAGGCCTCAAAAACTTGATTTTTCTATCTACTTCATTCTTAACTCTTGATTTGAATATCTTAAAATTTTATAATGCTTCTAATTTTTCTCTGGAATGTGACCCAAGTCAATCTAGAATAATCATCAATTAAAACCATGAAATATCTCTCACCTTGTAATCTTATTATTCTAGCTGGACCACATATGTCAGTGTGTACAAGGTCCAACAAATCAGTACAGATGAATGATGTTGTCCTTTGAATGATTCTATGTTCTTTTTTCCTTCTTGACATCCTTTTTAGATAATATTGTCTAGTTTGGTTAGTCTTGGCGAATCTCTAACTGCGCTATTTGAACTTATTCTTACTATATTGTCAAATTTAATGTGACACATCCTCTGGTGCTAGAGCCAAATTTCATCAATCTGCGATATTAAGTATCTCCTCACACTTTCCATTTGATAAATGTTTCCTCCATTCCTTATTCTAGCAACAATAATAGTTCCAGACTTATTTCAGTTCTCACATCCATCCTCTTAAAATATAACATCATAACCATTCTCGCACATATGTCCAACACTTAAAAAATTGTGATGAAAACCCTTCACATTGTAAACATTGTTAGTATTATGTTTCATCAAAAGTAATAGAACCAATTCCAACAATCTGTGATGTTTTATCATCACCAAATTTAACAGGATCAACATCATAATCTTTAAGTTTTACAAACTTACTTTTATCACCAGTCATATGATTTGAACATCCACTATCAATCCATTCTCAGTGAAACCATTAGATCATGAAAAAATGTGAAAAATATAAAATCTAGGTTCTTCCTTTCAACAAAAAGAAAACAATCTTCTTGTGTATGAGGAAATATTCAACCTGTTGGGAGAAAGCTCAAACATGAAAAGTTAGTGGGTTAGCACATATAAATAATGAAATAAGAAAGAACCAACAAGAAATCTTCATAACATCAGATTGAGCTAAAAACAAGTTAGTGCACCCTATATTACTTGTTTTATTTTCTCATTTAGATTGGATGTGAGTGTGCTCTCTCAAACACAAATGAAATGGATCCCCAATGTAATGCAAATGTGAATGCAAAATTGGATGAAAAGAAGAGATTCAAGAGCTAGTCTCAAATTCTTCTCAAAGATGATCTAAACTATGAAAATGATATGCAAGGCAATTAAAGAAACTAAGATTTGTTGAAAATTATCCTAGCATGTAACTTCTAAGTGATTTAAGAATAAAGAGCATGAAAACTAGAAATGAACTTCTAAAACTAAAATAGCATAATAACAATGCAAAATGAGAGATGAAAATACAAGAGGAGAAGGCCTCTATTTATAGATTTTTGGGAGAGAAGTGAAGGGCTTGAATGAGGTGGCACCTATGTGGCATCCACATAAGAGCCACATAAGGGACACATGGGCTTGGAAGGGATAGCCATTCAAGAGTCAAACATAGCATTAAATGTTTGAGTTGCTCAAGATTTTCAAGTGGGGGACAAATATGTAAGAACATTTAAGAGGAATGGGTGACCATTTTGGAGATAATTTTCACATGTGTGAGCATTCTATTAACATTAAAAGGGTTATGAATCACCTTTTTAAGTAGGATTAGATGATAATTAGGTGGGGGAGTATGCTTAGGAAGTGAGGTGATGGGTGTAGAGTAGGAATAGGGTAGGCTTAGGGTAAACTTCTAGATTGGATTAATAGGTCTCTAGGTTGGGTTTAGATTATAATTCAAATTAGATTTGAATAAATAATAGCTTAGAAGAATTAGGAATATGGAGGATTTTTTAATAAATATAAATTTATTAAAAGGGGATTTTGTGAGGAAAATGTATTTAAATAAAATACATTAGGATAGTATTTAGATTATTGATAAATACCAACGATGAAACTATTTAATTGATTAAATTAAATAGTTAGATGAATAAAAGGAAATTTAATATTAATATTTTTGGACGTCTACATTTTGCCCCTCTTTGATATGATGTCGCATGTGACATTGTGTCAAAAACAAGAAAATAAATTGTCCCAAAGGAAGAGGGTTTCTAGGAGTCGTGCTGAAGTGACGATGATATAGGGTTGTGCCCCTTGAGAAAAGAACACAACAAGGATAGCGTTGTGGGATTTTCTCAAAAAAGTATGCAACGGGAAGGAGGAAGAAGGGAGAGGAGGTAATAAATAGAAGCCTTCTGAATTGCAAGCATGAATGCAATGAAGAATGCAAATGCAATGATGAAATTAAATGCAACTAATGAGCCTTGGGGATCCATTTATGTGAAAAATATGGAGAGCACATCCGATTTTGATATTGCAAAAAGGAGGTATGCATCAGGTGTTAGAAAATACAGATGAAAATATTCCTTTGCGTGGACTAGATGCTCAAACAAAGCACATTGAAAAAAATGCATGCATTAGTAGCCACTAGTCACAACGCACCAAGATATAACAGATTGAGGTAGTGGTGAGTAGGGTTCAACTGAGACAAAATGATAAAATCAATAAAGAAGGTCGAATGACCAAATAGTCATTCAGTCTGAAGTTCTTGCCATGAACAGGATGATGTGATGAAGGATTTGATAAGCCAACACCGGAAGGATGCATCCTGACAAGCAAGGATTTGATTTGATTTGATTGAAAGATATTCGCTGGCAAAAGATGGGAATAGGATGAGGAGTAAGGAGAGTTGGTTGCAAAATTGATTTGGTGAAAAACATGATCGCAGTCGCAGGAGTCAAAACGTCACTAAAATTGAAAAACTGAGCGATGCAGAAGGAAGGAAAGGTTTATTGCAATATTTTGGATGATTTTTTTATTTTTTTGAATTTTTATGATTTTTGAATTTTTGTGGATTTTTGTGCATTTAGACTGTACAACGGGATTAATAATACAATAATATATAGGAAGGAGAAGAAAATAGAGCGGAAAAAAATTTCAGGGAAAACAGGGGCTATAAGAGGGGCTAGAGGACTAGAGAAGGTCATTTGTGAATAGTGAGTGGAGGAGAAAAGAGCTCTGGAGAGAAAATATGGTAGACAAGAGGCTGAAGGAGCAGTTGGGAGAGCGCATTTGGATCCATGGGAGACTCGCAGAGCAGCTAGCACTAGTGGTAGCTCAACCGAGACCTTGCATTTACTGTTTTTCAAAGTTTTTATGCTTTTGGGGATGGGTTAGCTGGGGTCATTAATAGGGGTTAAAAGGGTTGCAGACCATAAATGTCAGTTCTTGAACCGATGTCTACGAAGACACCGATCCCCGGATCGACGTCTGTGCAGATGTCGATCCTTGAATCCGATGTCTTCGCAGACGCCGGTGGTCTGGAATAGACCTAGGGACATGGATGCCCCATTCTGGGAGGGGTTAGGCTAAAAGCGAGAGGAAACTGACATGAACATGGTGGTGTTGGATTTTACACGAGAAGTTTCCACCATTGGGATCTCGGGAGCACTAGCCACCCACAATGGAGTTGGAGGGCGAGCTGACGGAGGCAGATTGGGGACTGTTAGCAATAGTGGGATTAGATTATGTGCCCTGATGGCCTAGGCTATGAGCACATGATGGGATGATGACCACGCTAGTTGAGTGGTGGCATAGCGACACCACGACATTCCATCTGCCTACTGAAGAGGTGACGATTACTTTGGAGGATGTATGGAAGATTCTGCGGATACTGATTCGTGGACTGGTCCCTCAATACAGACTGGAGGAAAGTGATCACTATATGCAGCTGGAGTTCAGGAGGCCCTTGAGGAGGATTACAAGGTGCAGGACATGGATGTCGTGGTAGCCGGCTGTCGATAGGAGATTATAGAGGATAGCACTATTTTTGGCTGGATTGATCAGGGGGAGGATGTTGGCTGACTTATCTGGCCATGGTTTTGGGATGGGGTGGTCAAGGGTATTGGTAGAGATGCTCGAGCAGGGAACTACCTACTACTGGGGTATATTATCTTTGGAAAGTTATACCATGATTTACACATGGTTGCGTACCACGGGGTGTGCAACATGGGGATAGGGGTTACACTACTATTAGTGTGGGCTTGGGAGCATATTGCAGTGCTTTGACCTATGAGAGTGCGAGAGGCTCGATAGCAAGGAGAGCCTTACGCATGCAGATACAGGATACCAGTGAGGTATACTTCTGTGGGGCAGATAGGTTATTGGTGGCGGTTCATTGTTGAGCTCCAGTATTTTTGCTGGACACCATACATGGCGTGTGAGCCATTGGGATCTATGGACTGGTAGACTGGTGTTGAAGATGGGCTCAAGGATTTCATATAAATCTTGTATGTTCAGATATATTGCTTTCTACTGGGGAGGAATATCCACCAGATTGAGAGATACAGGTCATCCCAAGTGATGAGGTAGTTTGGACTACTGCAGGGGGTGGTGGTAGAGGATAGGATGCATCCTTATGTCACCAGGGAGGTTGGAATCTGGGATTGGTACACTAATTCTCTCATAATGAGGGTGAAATGGCAGACGCTGGCACTGGTGGATTATGTTGCTAGGCCAGATGTAGTGGACACAAGTACTACTATTGAGTATGAAGCTTGGTGGGTTGCACACACACCACTGTGACTCACAGAGCTAGGTTAGGTGGCTTCTCATGAGAATCCAACATGTGACATGGATGTTGATGATGGGACCATAGTAGGAGATTCCCTAGAGACATCGGCAGCGGGACAAAGGAGGGCACCACAGAGGAGATGAGTCCAGCCACAAATGGAGGCACAAGAGGAGGAGGAGGAGGGACAGGATCAGGGGCCACATGGGCCATTGGGAGATGGGTAGGATCAGGCACCTCAGGTGTCGATACAGGAATAGGTACCATTGGGGCCACAAGGGCCACCCACAGGGTATGTGTCACAGGAGACACATGATACAGTCGTCATAGAGTGAGACAACCTGTAGAGCAAGTGTGCATAATTACGGGGACTACTAAAGATGGCACAGGTGTGAGAGACGAGCCTGCAGGCCGAGATGGCTTGGATACAACAATTACTAGTTGCAGAGACAAAACAGGTGAACAAGGCCGAGGGTACACTTGACACCCTACAGAGAAGAGTAGACTCAGGCGAGTTCACTATGGTGGACTTGACACAGGATGTTGCTAAGCTGACAACAGAGATAGGGACACTAAAAGACCAATTGGGTACCCTTACAAAGTAGATGGAGCAAGCTACAGAGCAAGTTACTGCATTGACCTCAGAGAGGAATGCAACACAAAGGTAGGCTAAGGCGTATAGGATAGAGTGAGACATCGCTCAACAGGAAGCCAACGTAGGCGGGGCTAGTCTGGTGGTAGTAGAGGCCTTTGAAGCACACATAGACGCAGCTAGGGAAGGCATGGAGGCAGCCCACTATCGGGCATTGTACCATGATTTAGTACCCGAGCACTGGAGGTAGACATTCACAGAGCAGTCTCGATCACAGAGCACAAGGCGAGCTTCTTAGGGATCATTTAGGATGCCACCACATCCACCACAGGGATAGGGAGGAGGACCATCACAACCACCTGCATGATTTTATCAGAGGATTTTGTGACACACACATTTTTATATTTTTGGATGAGATGTATATGTATATCAGCACTTTGGTGCATGGTGGTGTATTTATTGATGACAGATATTGTTATTTGTGGACATGATTTTATATATATGATGACTGATGATGATTCTATGTGATTCTATGCATTGATCTATATGACCTTATGATGCATATGCTTATATGAGTACTAACATTGATGTTTGCAGGATGTGATGTTTTAGATGCATGTATCTAGATGTATGTGTATGTGTTAATTTTGGCCTTGTTAATCAACCACACACTTCAACATAGTCCTTCTTACCAGGTACATACAAGACTAAATATGAGATTATTCATCTTATCTACATGCATGATTCGACCTGTTGCCTTCTATCTAGATGGGGTTTTTGAAATTGCTCTCAGAATGAGAGTCTCACAACCATGGACCAATCTAAGAATGAAGGATTTATCATGATGAATGCAATACAATGCAAGATT
>MU223806.1:524045-588425 GCA_018584345.1 Thuja plicata | reverse complement strand
ACTGGTCATTTATTTAGTCATCTATTTTCCAAATATGATCAGTTTTGGTCATGTGACTAAAACTTTTAGTCACGTGACCAAAAGTTTTAGTCACTTAGTCATTTATTTGTCAAATTCTACTAGTGATATCTAGAAAGCCCATCCTAATATTTTTGACAAGTTGTAAGTGTATTTTTGTCATTAATTTCAAAAAAGGGGGAAACATATGTATACATGTATAGTAAAGGGGGAAACTATAATTAGGAGAGATATATGCATATAATGAACATGTACAAAGGGGAGTCACTATGAATAATAACTATGTATAGTTTTTGTATGTATACTACATCTACATATACAAATTTTTGATACTAATACCAAAGGGGGAGAATGTTACTCCAAATGAGATTTTAAGGTTGTCATTAGTATTCAAGCATTCAAACTGACATTTGGTAAGAGAGTCATAGACATAATTAGCTGGTATGATCACCGAAGTGCAGAGTTAATCGAGTGCACTTATCACATACAAATTTAACCGAGTACAATGATCACTAAGCAGACAGACTTTACCTAGCAGCAGTTTACACCTAGCACACAGTTTACACCAAGATACACAAAGAACACCGAGCACTGAGAGACAGTCCTTACCGAGATGACTAGCGGTCACATAAAATTTTGTAATGGAACATCAATCTAGGTAACAAATTTTTTTTGACCTGGATAATGGTTTACAATGATCAAGGAGATCATTAATTACAAATTCACAACATTAATTGTTTATATCTCATATGTTTAGATGATCAAGGTAAATTTTGTACACCATTAATCTTAGGTTATGTAAGATATTGTAAAACCCTAATTAGGTCAGGAAGTTTGATATATGTAAAGTTATGATATCATTTGTATTGTATGTTGATCAAGTAATGATCAAGTAGCTGCCATACTACTGACATTAGAGATCAGACAAGGTTTTAGGACAAGGACTACAGTGCGATAATTCAGTTTTCAGAACAAAGACAAGGCTACCAAGCAGAATAGAAGGGATTATCATTCACATTAAGGTGATAGATTTATATGCACTTAAAGGATCTGTAATCACAATATAGAGATTGCAATATATTCAGATCACACAATTTTGTTACTCTCTGACAATTGTAACAATTCAAAAATATCCTAACATAGTAGACTTAACCGCCTTTGTATAAATATCTTAATTGAGTGCACACATGCTTTGTGTTTCTAAATCCTCACACAAGGTATATCTAGTCATTCTCATTGTTACTCCTTATAGGGTAAGGTCATCAGAAGTGATCAATCTTTGTAATCTTTAACATGCTACTTTATTTACTGCAGTAGTGAAGTTTTGTGGGTCTCATCCCCACCGCAGTTTTTACCTTCTAACAAAGATTTTCTGTGATACAAAAATACTAGTGTCATGTGTTCTTAAATTTGATGTATGTTTATTGTTTACATTACATGCATTTACATTTCAGCAGTGACATTATATGTTTGATGAATGTTATCTACTCAATTGGTTATATCACAACATTTGGTTACAAAGATTTATTTGGAAAGTTTTTAAGGGTACTGATTCACCCCTCCCCTCTTAGTACATTCCTTTCTATTATCCCAACAAACTCCCCATATTCGGAAAACCTAATACATTCAGCTTGTACTAGAGCCTTGTTGGCCAAATGAATGAAACCATATTAGCAGGATTCCAAGTAAAGGCTTCACATCTATTATCTTGAATGGAATGACTATGATTCGAATGAGAATCCTCACTACAGATGTCAAAAGGTGCATGTTTATCTTTGCTAAACTGCCTGGTAGGAAAAGGCTTCCAGTTAGGATTAGAAAAATGGTACCATGGCTTACCAAAGTAGGGTTTTTCTAGATGAAAAATAGCTCATCCCCTAGACATTTCCTAGCCAATGGAGCTCTACATCACACCTTTGGTAAAATGAGGACCTATGTGGAAGTCCTTTCCATTGTCAGGAAATCTACAAGCATCGCACCTGTAAAAATTTGAAATCTTTTTCCCCCCATGGATGTCTATGAATTCAAAGATCATCTCTCTTCCCATTGATAGTTTGTTAAAAAAACAAGAATTTGAATTTACCAACCCCATCTATGCTTTTGTTTGGCTCAATTTGTGGTCCTTTGAATGTTCAAAGATGCCCTTAAGCTTCTTTGGGGTCATCAAATTATTTGTATTCTCCATTATGAACTATTCAACCGATCCATCATGGCTATGACATTATGGAAGTCTACCTGAAGGTATACCTATGGTAAGTGCTATATAATTTTTGGGTTTTACTTTCCAAATATTATTATATAATTTTAAAAAATAAATCCTAATTTTTTTTAAACTATAGGGTTTCATCAAAATTATGATGTCATTAGCCCAATGAACCACAAAATTGTGCGATGAGGTTGTTGTACTAGAAATGTTGTTTTCATCATAATGACAATGAAATTTTTCTCTACCTTGTCAGAAATCTGACAAATGTTCTGTTGTTTTTAGACAATTTCAAAAGGGTTCGCTATTTCACAACCCTTGTTTTGTGTCTTTGCGAAACAATGATGGCTTCTCTATTTCACAAAATAGAAGACAATGAAATAGAAAACAATGTCTTTTTCATCAATTTCAAACATGTTCACTATTTTGCAACCCTTGTTTTTTGTGTTTGTAAAACAATGACGGCTTCTTTATTTTTCAAAATAGGGAATAAAAAAACATTGAACAATGTCATTTTGGTCGATGTTGCGATGAACACCATAATTAATTATTTCCTTGGCGCTTACCAACAATTTTGGGTATTGTTTCAACGCCAAATTAAGTAGTCATTAAAGTGGCAAAAGTTTCACGAAAAAATTGAAGTCAAGGTTTCATCGCTAAGTCAACATTTTTTTGTCGATATGTCACCAAACATGTGTCAAAAAATAGATTCAAATCCTATAGTGCTCCAAGATCTATAAGAAATAAAATAAAAGCACAATAACAAAATGTGAGCCTAAAGTTTACCATTGAATAATGCATAGAAGAGGAGTAAAAATAGGTGTGAGTGCTTCCATGAAATGAGGGATGGACTCCTTTTTGGAATACCAGGATCACTGAGAGGAGGGTGAATCAATGATCTATATAAAAAAATTAGACTTTTTAACTTAAAACCAATGACATATGCAATGATTACTTTAACATCATTAAATAAATGTGCTTTAGATGCAAGACAATATAATAAATAATACATATGCACACATTAGGATCATTGACACTATGTTTATTGTAGAAAATCCCTCAGGGTGAAAAACCACTTTCTTGAATATATTTAATTAAGCCTTTAATGAAAAATGTTTAGAGCACCCACTCTAGGAGCACCTACCCCTTACAATTTAAAAGCACCCACTTCATACTGATTCAGAAGCACCAACCCCACACTAAATCTGAAGCAACCACTTCATACTGATTCAGAAGCACCAACTTCCCAAAGCACCAACCCCACACTAAATCTAAAGCACCAACTTCACAGAGCACCAACCCCACACTAATTCTAAAGCACCAACTTCTTTGAACAAGATAAAAGTAGAGATTTAAATCAAATGAACTCTCTATTTTTATTCAAAGTACATGATCACAATAAAAATATTATCAAAATTGACAACTTTAATCTATGTCTACATTGATGCAATGTTTATACTCTTTGTTTCACATGCATCAATTAATAAAAAACATTTCATCTCTCAAATATCCATGTGTATACACAACTTATCATCTATCGTTGTCTCATTGGTAATGTTTTGTATCTGCAAACATTATTGTATCCTATGACTTCTGCAAACATTTACAATATTTGTTCACGATCAAGTTATTCAAGCCTGCATCAAAACCATGTCAAAATACATGTTAGCATATAATCTATAAGTATGACACACTTATTCAATCTCAAGATCATTGATATGCTCTTTTAGGCAACCTACAACCAAGATTTTGTTACTACACATATGCAAACCAATCATTAGAGATATTTGCAAAGACTCCATATTAAGTTGTGACATGAGTACTTAAATTTAAACATGATTATTATGTGTAACATTTACTCAAATATCCTTTACTCTGTCATATTTTGATCACCTTAAATTATTCTGAAAGGATTGTCTTAACATAGAATAGACATTTCAAATCCTTAAAAGACATTCTCATTTGAACATAACAATGCAATCAATAAAATTATTTTGTCTTCTTTCCCTGCAACAACAGACAACACTCCATATTTTTTCATTTATTTAACAATTATTAATGTCAGTATATATAATAAAAAAACCTTTCATGTCAGAAACCCTTACTCACTCCTCAAATTGCATATTTCTCTCCATTCATGTCATTGAATTCTATTCAAACTTTTAAAAACACTTTCTCATGCTAGTGAAATTATACTGTCAATTCTTTAACTATATCTGCAAGCTAAATATTTATCACCTTTTAAAACCATGTATCTTCTCATTGCATTGCCAATAGATATGCCCCTTCCCATGTCATTTTTATCCCAAATATTATTTTAACATTTGTTCACCCTTACTATGTAATTTACAATTATGAACATCTTTTCTTATTAAAATGATGTCTTCCCTTTATCAAACTGGTTCTACATAAAACTAAAATCAATCTTCTTATCTCAATTTGAAAATGACCAATCTTTTTCAAAACCAGATCTCACACCTTATCCAAATCGGGTCACATTTTATATATTCCATTTCTCTCTTATTAGTAAAATGACTTATACAGTTTTTCTCCAAGCTATTACAAAACTGCAAACTATATTTTAAATCTCATTTCAAAACTTTTTATTTGTAATTGACAGACATATCTTCATCCATTTCCAGTCCACCTTCTTTATCAACATTCACTATTTTATGAAGGGAACAACCTCTTCAAAATTGTCTGTGTTTTTTGTTATAAAAAAAACTCACATTCCTTTGTTAATAATGGATCAGTTTTGATAGTTAGCTGTTACCAAAGATTCTCATCTAGATCTGCTAGGGTTTCATACATTTGGCATTCTATTTGTGTCTTTTCTCTAAGCTTTCCATTTGTCATACCACATTTACAGTGGGATTTTTGCATTAAGGTTAGCTTTTAGTATGGCTACGGCCAACTTCAGCCCAGCAATTGATGCTGGTGTGCGAGTTGAAGATTCAAAAAGCCATGGTGCCTCCTATGAAAAAATGTCCTCACAAGTTCATCTTGAAGGTCTTTCATGAGGTAACCCTAATATTGTTCTTAATCTGCAAGAATTTGATTCTGCATGTGAATGGTTAGAAAAGCATACTCTGATTGGATATTTTGTGGGTCGTACTCCTCTTGAAAGTATCCTCAAAGATTGGGTAAACAAGAGCTGGACCCCTCATGGGGTCTGCCTTGATGGTGTGCAAAACCTTACCAAAGGTTTTTTTCTTTTTCTATTTTGCTAACCCTTCCCAGGTGGAAGCTATTTTTAGCCATGGGCCCTGGACTGTTAGGTCATCCCTGCTTGTTTTTCAGAGATGGTCTCGAGACTTCACTATCTCGAATGATAAGAAACTTAGGGTCCCTGTTTGGGTTGAGTTTCCTAGTCTCCCTTTGCCATGCTGGCCATTTATTGAGTCCATTACTAAAACCCTTGGTAAGGTCATTGTCATGGAGCATGACAAATTTTTCAATGCCCGTCCCCAGAAGCATGTCTATATTGAGGTCAACCTTTCTAGGGACCTCAAAGACACTGTTGAAATCCAGGTTGGTTCTCTCACCATTTCCTAAAAAGTTCTCTATTTGAACTTGCCCAACACCTATTATAGGTGTCAATCGGAAGAGCACAAGATTAAGGACTACCCTTTGGTTACCCCTTGGGTGAATCCATCACCAAAGGAAGCGCCGGTCAAAAATGCGAAAGCTAGAAAAAAAGAATAATGGACTACAGTTTTGTGAAAAGGCAAGAATGCCTCAGGCTCCAAGACGATGCACACCACTTCTGCTATTGTGTCATCTCTGGAACCTTCAGTTGGAGAATTTCCTCCTTCCACTGAAGCGCCACTGGTGGTGCTGCTTATTTCAAACCCTATTATCTAGGGGAAAAACTTAGCTGCGAGGCCTTCCACTCCAGAAGTGGTGCTCATTCCGCCAGTAGTTTCTTCAGTTTCCTCCTGGTCTTTGTGTCAGTCTCACAGTCCTAATGGATGCACGGATGACCCAAAAAAAATGTAGTTTACCTCTTTTGTAGATTTACTCCCTAGCTTTGGCTCTGTACTAGCTTTGTTGCAGAATAGTTTCTCCTCTCTTGGGGACGAGGAAACCATGCAAGAGTTTTTATGAATTTTTTGTCCTGGAATGTGCAAGGTCTAACTGACCTCTCTAGAAAGTACTATGTTCATTATACCCATCACATACTTCACAGTCTGGATGTTTTATGTTTACAGGAAGTTAAAATTTTTGGGTTCCTGCTTAATTCTTCCTGTCGTGTCATTTGGTCAGACGATATTGTTTTTTCTTCTCAGCAAGAAGCTGGTAAAGGTAGTGTCATTACTATTCTGTCACCTCACCTTCATTCTTCTATTATTGCTCATGGATCTGATCCAATGCAATGTGTCACCTAGTTTTTTCTATCTTTTCATAATCATTCTTTTGGTATCATTAATGTTTACGCCCCCAATGATGCTGTGGAAAGATCTCAACTTTGGTGTTGGCTGGTAGACAATTTGCCTCCTACTACTTGGGTTATGTGTGGGGATTTTAATATGGTTGAACTGGCCTCTAACAAGGGAGGGATTACACCTTTTCACTGGACAGTTGGGGAGAGAGAAACCTGGTACCATATGCGCAATAAATTGGGCCTTTTTTATCCCAATGCTAACCGCTGCCAGCAAGGTGGGGTTTGGCATACTTGGTCTAATTTCAGAGCTGGCTCTAACCGCATATTTAAGAGACTAGATCATGCTATGATAATGGCTCAATCATTTTTCTCTTTTTTTGAAGATCAAGGCCTACCTATCATTCCTCTGACAGATGTGACCCTATCAGATCACTTCCCCATTTATTTTTCTGTCACTTGGTAGTCCTTTGCCAGGAGGGCTTCTAAGACGCAATTTTATCTCAACACATCTGTACTGACACATACTTCTACTATTGCTCACATTCTTCAAGTTTGGAATTTAGAGCCTCAACCCCATAGTCATCTTGCTTGGATTCAATGGTGGAATGACGCCATCACTTGTACTACAAGATTTCTTTGCATTTACGGCCATCAGTTAGCCTGCTACAGGAAGTGTGCTTACAAAGCTAACACCAAGGCTCTTTGCAATGCTATTGATACGCTTGCATTGAACCCCTTTGATTCTAAACTTGAGCTTAAGCTAGCCCAACTTTGACATGAGAAGCAAATTGCTGATGCCTATGCTGCTCATGGAGCTCAAATCAAATCTTGCCTCCACTGGTTGGAGGTGGGCAATAAAGCCTCTAAGGAGTTTTTTCATGCTCTCAAAGCTCGGCATACCAATTTTGGTATTCAAAAAATCAAACAAGGATCTAAAACCCTTACTGAGCTTCTGACCATTCTACAGAATTTTGTTCATCATTATGAAAAAGTATTTGCTTCGTAGGGTAATTCTGTTGCACAAGAGGAGGCTCTTAAGGCTTGTATTGTTGTTACTCCAAACTACGTAGCGGTCGAGCAGTGTGCCTTTTTTGAGAAAATGCTTACAATCACTGACCTCAAAGAAGAAGATTTTTCTATGGCCAATGATAAATCTCCAAGATTTGATGGCTTCCCCTGTGAATTCTATAAACACCTTTGGGATGCTATTGGTCCTGACCTGCACAAAGTTTACCTCAAGGCCTTTCACAATAAAATTTTGGGTACTTTAATTAATAAAGGGAATATCAAATTCATACCTAAATCTAGTGATTTCAAGGATATCTGCAATTCGAGGCCCATCACTTTGTTGAACATCTCCTACAAAATAATTTCCAAAGCTTTAGCTCTCAAAATCAGACATCTCCTTCCTCTTATTGTTCACCCTGAGAAAACTTGCTTTATTAAATCCAGGTATATTCTTGACAACATTATTGCTATTTGGGAAGGGATGGAATGGGATCGTCAATCTAAACAGGGTACCCTATTCCTCAAAATTGGTTTTGCTAAAGCCTATGACCACATTGAATGGTCTTTCATTCTTGTTATGCTTCAAGCTCTTGGGTTCGGTCCTCACTTCTTGTAGTCTATGGAAATGCTTTTTGGTGATGCCTCTGTGTGCATTACCATCAATGGGTCTCAATCTAATACTTTTGGGATTTTTAGATCCATCCGACAAGGTTGTCCGTTGGCTCATGCTTTATATGTGCTTGCTGATGAAGGCTTTGGGTATTTTCTTTCCAATTCTATTTCCTCTGGTTTGGTTTGTGGCATTTCTCTTCCTGAATCCTCTTCCCAGCTTGTTAATGGTCACTTTGTTGAAGACTCCTTTCTCACTCTTATTGAGGATGAGGAGAACATCTCTAATGCCTTACAATGCCTGGACACCTTTTGTCAAGCCTCTGGATCTACTATCCAATGGTCTAAAACTCTTTGTTTCAGATAGTCTTTTCTTCCAGCCCCTCCCTGGATTGATAAATTTGACTGGAAATGGGTTTAGCATGGGGAAGTCTTCCGCTTCCTAGACATTCCCTTTGCTTTCCATGGATCCTCTGTGGATTTATGGAATGCTGTGATTGCCAAGATTGAAAAAAAGTTACAATATTGGATTTGCAAGCGTCTCTCCCTTGCTGGGAAATTTCAGATTTGCTCCAAAGTGTTGGCTGCTACTCATGTCTACTACTCCTCATGTTGGGCTCCTTCTAAGGCCTCTTATCTCAAGCTAGAACGTCTCCTTAGAGACTTTCTTTGGGCCTCTGGAGTTGATGGCCATGGGTTTCATAGGGTTGCCTGGGAGTTCTGTTGCATTCCTCGTGATTCTGGAGGCCTTGGCCTTCTCTCCACTCAGAAGCAAGGGCATGCTCTCTATGCTAAGTGGATTATTCATGCTCTTACTGGTGATGAGGCCTGGAAAATTCTTTTCAGGCACTACATCTCTTCAAGATTTCCTATTCACAGGTTGGCTTGGAAGGGCATTGGTCTTTAGACCTTGCTCACTATGAAAGAACCTGTTCAGATTCAAGGTACCTTCATCATTAAGAGCATTTAGAAAGCCTGGGAAGCTATTAATCCTTGGCTCCATTGGGATGGTGATGCCTTTCGCAATGGGATTTCTTTCAATCAGCAGAGCCCCTTGGTGGTCTCTGTTGTTTTCAATTCAAGGCATCCCCCTGGCCAAGACTCAAGGGACTAGTGCTTTGTGTTTTTTCAAATGTGGCATCCAGAATCCCAAGGACCTTTTCTCTAGAGCCTCTATGGGTCTCCATTCCTGGGAGGTTATGCAGGTTCAGTATCATTTGGCTCGCTCAGATTGCCAGACTTTTGATCTGTTGGTTTCTGTGATTCGTGCCAACTTTATTCATAAGATTGGTATTCAAGCTATTAGGCCCTAGTGGAAGGATTGGAAATGGTATCCTACCATGCCTTTCAGCAATTACAAACCAAGGTTGGTTTATAGGTGGTTGTCTCCCCATCTTCCGATGGTGGATACCCTTAATCAGAGATGGCATCTTCATTCTTCCACTTCTCACTGGATCTCTCACTTTCAAACCATCTAGGCTACCATTACGGAGCCCAATATGGCTCTTTTTGCTTTGTGTTTACTTTTTTAGGGGCTCCCAGTGGGACCTAGGCTCAAACATCTGGGTGTTCATGACCCTCAATGTCCTTTTTGTGGTCACCCTAAGACTTTCTTGGACATCTTCTGGTTCTATAGGAGAGCTCAACAGTATTGGCAGTGGATTCATGATTTCTTCAAACCCTTTTAGCCTAAGCCTTTTTCCTAGCACACGATTGTCTTAGGAGATTCTCCTAGACTTCCCTCCAAGTTTACCCAGATTTGGCATACTTTCAGGATGGATATTTTGTTCACTTTATGGAAAGATAGGAATGTTATTATTTTTTCTCGTAGCTTTCTTGATACGAATGTTTCTTTGTATAACAAGGCTTGCATATGTAATAATGTTATGATGCAGATTCAAGTTCAAGCTAATAAAGTGGCTATGGAAGTGGCTCACTTGTAGGAGCTGCTCAATCATTGGGCCAATGCTCCCTGCACTATTGCTAGGGTTCCTTCTGATGCCATTTTGTTGAAGGTACTCCTCCCAGAGGCTACCACCATGGACATAGCTCCTCGGCATGCCGCTCACGTACCCCACAGTCTCAAGCACCCCGTCATCACTCTCTGAGAGGTGGCAATGATGGTTGGCGGTGTCGCTTGGCTTCTCTGCCTCACCATACTTCTAGGTGGTCTCCAGCTCTGGGTCAGTCTGCCCCTCCTGATGCTCCTGGTTCTTGTCGTGGCTCTAATTGGCATCCTACCACTTCTTCTAAGTTTCCCTTCCTGGCTTTGGCCATTTCTCCACCCAGGGCAAAAGAGAAATATAAGAAAGAAGCTGAAGATGATGGATGGTCGCTTCCTGACCCTCCTGTTAACCCCAATAATGTGTGGGGTTCTGATGATAAAGATCCTCCTCCTTCTACCACTACTCTTGCTACTTAAAGGCTTTATGCCTATTTTTTTTAATAATAGTTGTTTACTATTTTTGGCTCTGCCGTGTGAACTCTGTGGGGTGATTTCTGTATCCCCCAACCCCTTTTTTGTGGATATGTAACTTTGATATTTTATTAATTGAAAAGGCATTATTCATAAAAAAAAAAGATTCTCATCTTCAAAACACATAACCAATTAAATTAAACTCATCGATTCTCATAAGTGTTTATACATTCTCCCATGTATGTTACAATGTATCTTTCGACAAATCAGTTGTTCATGTAAATCAGTTGTAAAGCCAATATATTCAATGATTAAAAAACTGATATCCATATTGGTGTAAATCTTTTTTGGATATCCATATTTTTCAATTAAAACCAATAACATGTAAAAACATTCAAAAATGATAACCATTTATTCACATCTATTCTTCAAAGACTGTGAGCTTCACAATATCCACAAATCAGTTTTTTATTCTCTTAATATATTACACATAAGAATCTTTACCGATTTAAAGAAACTTGAGAACCATAAGTTATTGGTTGTCATCTCATACAAACCAATCATCATGAGGTCGCATATAATCATTATTGATATTACCATTATTGATTAGCTTTCTATTATGGATTTTATTTTTTGTTGAGGATAACCAATGAATTGTCATTTCATCTAATCTGAACAAAATGATGCAGATTAACAAGGTAATTGTAATGAACCCATTATGTATTGACTTACTAATACAAGTATTTGTTCCAATAGTTTTTCTATTACCACATAAAGTTCCTATCGCGCTAATGAAAAGAATTGACTGCATTCACTTTAGCAACCAATGAGAATAAACTTGAGATAATAATATGATAACAATGATATACATAAGGAATAACAAGTTACCTAAGTACTGACTGATAGTATATAGAAGCACTGAGAGGGGGGCTGAATCAGTGTAAACAGGTAATCAAAAAAATTCAACCAATAAACTAATTATACTTTTAAGTAACTTCTAAAATACCAAACAAGCAACTATAACTATGCAATAGAAGTAAAGTGATTCAATCAACCACAAAGAATAAACCATAACACTAATATTTTTTATCGCGAAAACCCTTGCAAAATGGAGAAAACCATAGTCGGGATGACACCCACAAGTCTCTTCACTATAGTAAAAGAGTTTCCCTATTAAGATATTAAAATAGCCTATTAGGGGCTCACCCGATTAAGAGTGACTAGTACCTTGTTAGAAGTACAAAGAGACCTTTTAAGATCTACCCCACAATGGATTTAGAACTCCTTCTCAGAAGTCACTTTGTTAGAGTATTTTTACAAAAGACTTGTTAAATTCCACCCTGTTAAGGGATTTAACCTTGCTAACCTATTTGAGTTAGCCATGAGAAATGAACTCAAAACACTAATCTGGAATGGCACTGCTTGCCTGTAACATCCAATTTAGTCTCTAAACTCTTGATGCAATACTTTTCCTCTGTCTCTAATCGGAACCACTAAAAACATGATCAGGAACCCTAAATCACTGATTTAGCATTCATTCATATATCTTTTTTTAAGTCAGTTAAATCATTGATTTAGCATTTCTTTATATATTTTTTTGTTAAAGTCCATCATGTTAAGGGATTTAACCTCACTAACCTATTAGAGTTAGCCTTGAGAAATGAACTCAAATCACTAATCTGGAATGGCACTGCTTATCTGTAAGATCCAATTTAGTATTTGAACTCTTGACGCAATAATTTGCCTCAGTTTCCAATCATAACCACCAAAACATGATCAACAACCCTAAATCATTGACTTAGCATTCCTTTATATAGATTTATTTAAGTCGGTTAAAACATTAAAAACAATCAACAAGTCATCCCTCAACTTTGACTTAACTCATAAAAAATTGTGCCAATAAAACTTTACATGTTAGCCCAAAACATAATACAAACATTTAATACAAAACACCGACAATAATTTTAACACCTTGACCATCTGATCATCAGGGGCCAATCGGTAACTCAACCTATTCATATAGAACACAACACCAAAATACTAACTTTTACAAAATTTTGAGTTAACTATTGTGGTTGTACATCTGAAATATTCTAACCATAGGGATGCACCAGTAATGATCGCATCTCCCATTTTTCTCACCATCTCAAGCACTATTCAAAACACTTTCCTGTTATTGTCTTCCTGTTCATCGGTCAGAACACTTAGCGTATCTGTTTCATCTATTCATCTTTTTGATCAGTAACTATAACCTATTCACCAAAACTAATAGATTTAATAAGCTTCCATAAATCCATCACAATCTCCCCCTTTGGCATTTATGGAAAAACATAGTGAAATAGTAACTATCTCCAAAAAATTCTTCTCACCAATCACCAAAAGATATATAGAGCAATATAACCATCTGCAATATATTACTCTAAACTGTATATCGATCACTCTCTCAACTATATTTTCACCATATCGATCACTCCCCCTTTTATATAAATGACAAAGGTACAAAAACTAAGCATCAAAAATGAAAACTTACCAATCACAGCTTCTCAAAGACCTCTCTAAAATTTTCTTTAGTTCTATCCAAGGAACTCTCCCATAATTTTTGCAAGTGTACTATAGCTTGAATCTATCCATGTAGAATGGAAGGTAACTCCTCCATGGCTTCAAGTGTACTCATATTAGGTATCCCAAGTGTTACCTCTACATCTTTAACATTTTGTTGCATAACATTAATTGTGGGAATCAAATAGGTTTGTAACTCCAGTAATGTAATGATCCTCTTGTCCCGTTCTCCTTGCAATATTTTCATCTTGTGATTGACAATCCTTAACTTGGGAACCATAAGTGCTAGCCTAATATGCAATAGGGTCAAAACAAGAAATTAAATATTTAAGCTCTTGCTGAGCTTCATTCTTCTTAACCTCAAAATATTGAGTAAACAATGAAAAATTAGAAACTTTTGCTAGCAGTTGACCAACTTCCTTCAAATTTTTCTTTACCCGATTGACTTGAACTATAAGTTTTCCTTTGTCTAATGTAATAGTTTTCATCAACTTATTGGTCCTCTTCTTCTCATAATCCAAATTATCTCTATTCATAGCTGCTTCCTCCAAAGTTGAAACATGTGCAGTAATAGCACTTACCAAAGTATCCATTTGTTCAACTGTAGGAGCATTTGGATCAAATGCAACTTCAGGTAAAAGATCAGATAGAATATCTTGATTTGTCTCTAGTACTTGAGCTTGTCTCTTTTCACTTCTTAGTTGGTTCCTTTTTTCTTTCAACTTAGGTATGGCTAATAATCTCATTATTTCATTGGGACTCATCTCAATAATATTAATAGGTCCTTGAATGTCCTCAATATCTTCTTCTTTAATATCATCTACAGTCTCTTCCTCAGGAACATCAATAATCTTTCTCTATATCTTGGAATTGGAACTCTCACAAAGATTCAATTTCCTTATCACTGAATGTACTACTACATTAGATTCATCTTTCTTTTCAGTATCACCAATCTATCCAACTGTAGTAGTTGAAAAAATTATCACCACCTCTGTAGCTTTATCCTTTTGTCCTTCAGCTTTATCTTGCACATCTACAATTTCAACATTAGGATCTTGTTGTGGTGTATCAAAATTTAAATTACCTATAATGTCATCAATTACTTGCTCAATAGAAAAAAGTTCATCTATTGTCACCTCCTCTTGAGTAGTTTCTACTGGTTCATGTTCTTTTGATTTCTTCTTCATGATTTCAATTGTCTCATCATAAACTACCTGAGATTCACCAATGAGTACCTTACATAATCTAGCTCTTGTTTTGAATTCAAGTCTCATTGCCTCAATTAAAAGTTTTACATCTTCAATAGATAATTTAGGCTTCGGTAGGATTAATGCTTGCTCTATTATTTATATGTCTTTATTTAGAACATCTCTCCATCTCACCTCAACCTTCTTATATAGTGAATCAAGTATAGTCTTATGTAATTCACTAAATCCTTTACAAAATTTATGCAAACTGAAAACAATAGAATCTTCTATCTTTTTTCTATCTGCATCATCAAACTTCTCAAAACATTGGTTTGCATCACTTACACCACCATATTCCTTAATACTCTCTGTTATAGAATCTACAGTCAAAATTCTAAAAGTCTTAGTATTAACTAACTTCTCAGATGTCAACCCAACTACTTCTAATTTCTTTCCACTAGCCTTCAACTCTACTTGATCTTTGTCTGAATCATTTTTAGGTTCATCTTCTTCAGAAGTAGGCTTCTTTTCTCTTTTTTCTCTTAGATTATTTATAACCATGAGTCATTCCTTTCTTTCTCTTGTAAGTCCTTTTCTCTATCATAGGTGTTTTCTATGCTTCCTTCTCCTTCTCCTTCTCCTTCTCCTTCAAAGTTGTGGAACTCCTAGTAGGTCTACATGTTGCCTTACTAATTGTAGGAATTACAACCTCTACATCATCTATTTTTGCAGCAACATTAGAAGTCCCAGCTTGTTCAGTCTCAAAATTATTCCTAATAGTATTCATCATCTCCTTAGTAATTCCACTCTACTTGGATAAATCATCAACCTTTTTCCTTACTCTTCTCTCTATCATAGGTTCCTTCAACTGTGAATGAAATTTAAAATCTATTTCCTCATAGGTACCAAACCTAGGAGTACTGACATCAATCAGTTTTGACAATAACTCATCAACATGAAGTGATACCATATCACCATAAACTTCATAACCTATCGGTAAAGCCCAAGAAGTTCTTGGTTGTACCGCCTACAACATGCATGTATCAGTATCCACAATAAAGCATATATCATCTTTATATTTTTCAACAATACTGGTTGGGATGCATTCTCTCTCATGCATACATTTATGAAAATATTTGAAATAACCCCACAAAGTACTATAAAATTTATTTCCTAATGATTTTATGCATTCCTTAATCTGAACTACTACAAGTTTATCAGTTGACCACTGAATTTGACCAATACCAGGAAAATAATTATGCAAGTAGAAAATATACATACCAGTAGTGAACCATACTTGAAAGATTATTCCTTTTCCTTCTTGATTCTTTCCATCTTCACAAAGAAATGGCCTCTCATGACCTCACACGGGTCGTACCATGAATTTTCCTTTATCATTTGATAGGTTTCATGAATTCCTCCATCGAGCACATCATTCATTTGGCTCAACTGATAAACTTTGTAACTGATCACTATCGAAGCAAACTTCACCTCAACTTCTTCAATGTCATTGATTGTCATAGAATGTTGGTCTTGTTTAGACTTTGTAAGTGGAGTGACCTTACCAGTAGGAATAGTTCTTAGAATAGGTACATTGTTAGTCGCACACAACCCTATCACTGTGTAGATAATCTCCTTGGTAAGCTTGTGTGGTTAGTCCAGTCATAGGAAATGATCATAGACATGACTCAATACATATCTTATCCAATCGGTTTCAAAATTGTTAGGTAGGTTAGAAACATAAGTGAAACCCTTATGAGTCAAATGCTTTTTCTCATCCTTCAAAATAGCACCATCACACAATCCAGTAAATGCATTGAAGATAGCATTGTAACTGATATATTCAATCTTGCAATGAATGAACGATCTTACATCATCATTTAACAGCACGCCATGAGGTATCAAAGATAAAACAAAAATGGGATCATTTTTTTTGCCTTTATTGGATTTCATTTGAAAATTGGCCTTGAATCCTTAGTAATCTTGACAAACACAGGGGTATCCATAATACTAACAATGATCACCACAAATAGAACCTCTGCAACACAAAAATACCACTTCAGCTTTTTGCTAGAGTTATTCAAACACCACTTCACTTACAACATGAAATCACAACCGCCAATTCACAAACATTCAAAATCCCTTGAAATCGCTTATAAAATGCTCACAAAAGCACCACTTAGCACAAAGAATGTAAAGTGAAAAATAAAATTCACTTACACCCTTATAACGTCTCATTTCCAAGATATAAATGCAAATAGTCAAATAGTAACCTTAACCAGTCACAACGGTTAGAAACATAAAGTGACACTATGCCATAAGAAAAATCATTATGTGGTCTCATAAAATAATATGCAATGCAATATACTTCAATAGATTCTTACATAACATCATTAGGCATCTAAATATGCTGATAAAACTTACCGCACACACAACTTTGGGGATAGATTATAGATCTTACTTGATTTTCTCCCCCTCAGAAAATGGATTTGACTTAGTTAGATGATGAAGTCTCCACATTACCCAAGGTAGTGGAATTGTTTTTCATTTCAGAAGAATTCAATTCTCCTTTATTTACCTATGTATCCTTCATTTTCTTCTTGATTCCTTCAACATCTGCAACCTTCTTTCCTTCATCATTATTAGGCCTATTGACCGGTTAACCTCCAGTGTTATTCTTATTCTCTCTGCAAGACCTAGCAAGATGTCCAATCTCATTGTAATTAACACACGCCAGACTAGTTTGTCTCCATGGTCCAAAATTTCCCCTACTGGTTCTTTGTTGGTATTCTAATGGATTTTGAGGTGCATTCATAAGGATTCACTTATTTGGTTTTCATTTATGGAAATTAATTCAATACAGACATGCAATACAATAGGTGATGTAAAGACACAATCAGTAAGAAGGTAATGGAGAAAATTGGCTAATTTCAAAAGATCGGTAGACAATGAGAACATCACTTTGGTGGAGATCATGGTAGAAGTGGAATTAGGAGGAGAGGTCTAGATGCAACATCAAAATGTTTAGATTTCAGTGTGGTTCCAACCACAACTCATTTGGTTGATTGGTAAAATATTTTTTGTTGTCTCAAACATTAAGACAGGTAGAACTCGAGAGTTCTTGAGTAACAATTGGTAAATCACAGATTGATGAGAGGTATAATATGTGTGATGATTTCTAATAATTTGATGATGTGGTATAGAGGTTATGAATTCTATTTTTTAATATTTATGTGATTGATGCAATCATTTAAGATCGATTCAAGGTGGTGCATTGGAGAAGTCAAAACATGTTTGGCTACTTTGGATATATAACTTGTAGTTCTTATCTTGACCTAACGCGGTCATGATAAAATGTTTTATTCATCCATATTATCACTTTGGCACATGGTACTTTCATGAGAAATTATTTGAAGATCACTTTTTGGTGTATTTGATGTTGGTACAAGTTGTGTATATATTAGGAACTACTCATATTGAAATTTTCTTGTTGTTGTAGTTGTTGTTCTGGGTTATACGATTAGGTTTTTGTGATTTCAATTTGAGTTTGCGATCAGAAAGTTGATAGACAGAAAGTAGAGAGAAGTTACAAAGTACAGAGAATAGATTGGATCTGACAAGCAATTAGTGCTACATCCAAATCACTCATCTTGTTGTTCCCTAATAGTTGCAGGAAGAAAAATCTCTTAATCAGGTCAACTTTAACAAGTTTTTATTTGTAAATATTTTAATAGGGTAACTTCTTTGTTGAGTTTTGAAATCCTCTAGCAAGGTAGATCATAACTGATCTGATTGTACTCCTAAAAGTGTACTAATTAATTCTAATAGGGTGAACCCTCAGAAAGGGTATTTGTAGATCCTAACAAGGAAAACTCATTTACTATAGTAGTGGGATTATCGGTGTCATTCCCACCAGGTTTTCTCCCTCTAACCAAGGGTTTCCATGATAAAATATATGTGTCATGTATGGTGATTTTTTGGATGCTTGATATTACTTTATTTTATGTTTTTGCATTAGTTATATGCTTTGTGGTTTGGAAATTAATTTAGTAGTTATTTAGATTAGTGGTTTAATTTGTTTACTACTTATTTGTATTGATTCACCCCCCTCCTTAGTACCTAATAATTCCAACAATTGGTATCAGAGTGTTTGTGCTCTTGGTGATAAGATTAGCAGCTTTGGGAAAAGATCCACTATCATGGAGGGTTATAGGTATGAGATGCAAATTGAGAATGTAAACAAGATGATCATTGAGCTACATGAAAACCTAAAGAAGTCACTTGCTAGAAAGAGAGAACTTACTGACAAATTAAGTGAAATTCAAGACTACATAGAACAATTGTCTAAAGGTAGTGCATCAGAAGAGTCTGAGGTGGAAATTGCTGATTTATTGAGTAAGAACAAGGGACTCAAATAAAATGTGGCTAATCTAAAAAGAGAGCTTGAAATTTAGTCTGTTAGGATGTGTGAAGTCCTTGAAGTAAAAGGAAAATTTGAAGATGGAAAGAAGACTGTAGAAGCTAATAAGAAAATTGATGATGATGCCCTAAAGGCAAAAGATGAAGAGCTTGTTAACCTAAGACAAGAATTTTCTTTATATCAGAGTCAAATGTAGGATATTTCTGTAGAGAATCTACAAGTAATAGCTAAGAATGAAAGGATTAGAGAGGTGAATGAGACATTGAAGAAGGAATTGAAAACTGAGAAAGAAGAAAATGAGTTGAAGCAATACAATGAAATCTCACAAAATTTTGATGAACAAATGAAGAGACAAAGAAGACACAGAGACACAACTGGTCTTGGCTATATAGGAGAAGGAACATTTGAAATCAGTGAGTCCTCTAAATCTAAACTTAAGGAGACACATAAATATCAGAAGGTAGATCTAATCAACTCAGGTAAGAAACCTAACAAACCTACTTGTTATAATTGTGGAAAGCCTAGTCATACTACAATTGTGTGCAGGAGAAATCCAGTGAATAAACCTTACTGTTTTCATGGTTATTGCTATAATTGTCATAAGTATGGTCATACTACATATGAGTTTAGATCTAGGTCTAGCAGTAGAACCAGTGGTGGTAATTTGATGGATATTGTTTTACATGCAACGAATATGGACACAAAGCTGGAGATTGCAGGTTAAGGGTGTATGCACCTAGGTCACCTGTCAAACCAGTGAATACTATTAGAAGGGAAGAAAATTAAATTCTACATGTTCAGTATGTGGCAACTATGGACACCTAGCAGTAAATTGCAGAATGAGAACTTTGAGAGGTAATGCTAGTCCTTGGAAGTCAACCGACATGGTGTGTTTTGCCTGTCATAAGATAGGTCATCTAGCTAAAGGTTTTCAGTTTAGGAACTCATTTCCTAATTGGTTAGAGGATAAGAAAGGAATTTAGATTACCAATATTGATGAAGTTAGAAGTGATATGAAGAACACATGGGTGAAGAAAGGTGAACTAGATTCTTCTGAGTTGACTGAGAACTCCACAAGCTCAGGAAGTGTGGAGATTCTATCGGTGAACTAAGAATATTATTTTCTTATGGGGAGCACTTATAGACAAATCCATTACCAATCCCCTAGATTCATGAGCATTAAAGATCTATATGCACATTATCATGTAAATTTATATGATTTTGTTTTTTTATTATGTGTACACCGCACTGAGATTTCATGGTTAATATCTATTTGATATTGGTCATTGTTGTTGGTTGAGTACCAACTGGTGGGTATGTGTTAACCAGTGAATTGATACTATTTCAACCATTGAAGTATGTAACATCTATTTCTCAATGATAAAGAGAGGGAAATTAACTTCATTTCACACATTTACTTTCATTCAAGTATTCGAGAGCTATCTTGAGCTATAGTGTGCAACGGTTACTTTTGAGATTGAGATTTTGAGCTAAATCATATCGAGTTTTTGTGAAGCCATAACCGGTGTATTGAAAATTATTAGTTTAATCTAATGTTAGATTTGTGTACTGTTGTAGTTGATCATAATTGAAAAGAACGTTGATACTCCAATTTTGGTTAACATCACCGAGGAGCCTCAACCTGTATTCAAATTGCATCCAATAAAATTGGCCAAGATTGATATGTCAGGTGCCCTATCCACTATTCCTCAAGCAGTGATGTTGGTCAAATATTTTCGGTCCTATATCTATTACAAAATTGAAGAAATAGGATTTGAATCAATCAAGAAAGAATACAAGGGTATGTGCATCAATGGTGTGTTGAAAGATGAGCATAAACATCTACAAGAGAAGGCTTTAACATATGCAGTAGATATTCCCACTGAATTCCATCCTGATTGGATTCTCTATGTGGTAAGCTAAGTGTGTGATTAGTTCATATGGCTGGATAGACCACACAAGATTTCCAAGGCAATGATTCATAGGGTTATAGAATTTCATGCACATGGACTGGAATGTACATTGAGAATGGTGGAAACTCATTTGGTCACTGAATTAACCAAGTCAAACAAGAAGGTAGGGAAATAACAATTGACCACATGAAAGACAAAAAAGTTCTCTTTGCATCCATGGTGATAGGTTATAGATTTTACGACTCTAGTCAAGCTAACAATGTGCCTGGTGGTTCTATCCATGTTGCCTATCAGATTATAAAAGATGATTCAGTATATGATCTATGTGAGATGATGAGAAGTCATGTTTTGAAAAAACATGGAAAGGATAAAGAGAGATAAGAGGCAGTCAATCAAATATGGTGCCATATTGGTATGTATGTTTTTCTATATCCAAAATTTATTCCCTGGTAGAGGTAAAGTTACATGGTTAAAAGACAAACCGGTGGTTATTCAAATAAGTGAATTCATAAAATAATAATGTGATAACTTCAACAATGTTGTGTGGGGTTATTTCAAAGATTTCCAAACTAATATGCATAAACATGAAAGGATTCCAGCTAGTATTGTAGAAAAGTACAAGAATGATATTTGTTTTCTAGTAGACACTGATTCATGCATTGTGCTAGAAGTGGAACCTAGGACATATTGGATTCCTCCTATGGGATATGAAGTAGAGGGTTATTTAATAACTTTAAATGCTCATGAATTATTTTCAAAACCCTTAGACAAGAAATCACAGAGATTTGGAACCTATGATGAAGTCTTTTCCAAAATTCAAAATGAATTGAAGAAATCGGTCATTGAAAGGAAAACAAAGAGAATGTTATCTAACCTACAGAAAATTTTTGGTAGTGGTGATGCAGGAACATCATGCATTGATGCAATTGAAACTAAAGATCCTTTTGGTAACATTCCTTCAACTCATGCAAAGATAAAGAGAAAATAGAGGAAACCAACATCTAGTGAAGTTAAGTCTAAAGTGGAATCAACAAGGAAGAAAGGTCAAAGCACTCCTACTTCAAAGAAAACTTACAAGAGGAAAAGAAAATCCACACAAGAGAAGGATATTCAGAAGGAAACTGAAGAGGATGAGGAAGAAAGGATAGAATCAAACAAGGATTCCTGTGAACTGAAAAAGAGTGGTGAGACAAAGAAGGCCCCTTCTATTGTTGATATTTCAAAAGGTATTGTGGATAATGGTAGACTAGCTACAGTTGGCAAACGATACACTTTGGGTAGTGATGAAGACAAGAAGAAGTTAGAGGATGCAATTTTGTATCATTTTCAAACATTTTGTAGAACACCTTTAGAGATTTATTCTTTCATTCCTAATGAACTATATCATTTGATTGATGCTATATGGAGTGATACATTTCAGTTGGACACAGAAATTATGGAAAGAACAATGATCAAAATGCATCTTGAACTATGTGTTGAAGATGCTAAGGTAATGATTGATGCTTGCAAGCATAAATTCCAAATAATGAGTAGAGAAAGAAGACTTCTAATTGATGACACACAGAATGTCCATATTGATATTGTTGAGACATGGAAGAAGCTATTAAAGATAAAAGATGTAGAAGCACAAGAAGAGAAATTTCAAGTAGAATCCAATGAACCTTTGTAGGGAAATGACACTTTTCTATAGATCAGTTAATTAGGGATGTTGTTCTTGATGTCCCTAACCTGGTGCAAATTATTGAATTTCAAAATATCAGTCTATCACAAATAGGTGGAGATGAGATTGAAATTGTAGACACTATAGGTAAAGAGGATTCATCCTCGCCATCTCCTATGGAGCATGTAGAGGAATTGATTTTTAAGAAGGAAGCGGAGAAAGCAGTAGATAATCAGCAAGATGATACTCAGAAAAAGACTGAAGAATAACTTGAGAGAAAAAAAGAAATGAAGTATTGGAGAGTCAAGTGTAAAGAAGAGACAAAAATCGGTGCCTGCTGCAGAAGAGGAAGAAGAGGAAGTTGAGAAGAAGAAACATTGACCACACCGGTCAATTTATCCAAATTGAAACCTAAGGAATTGATAAAATTCTCAGAACAATTGAAGAAAAAGGTTGTAAAAGACAAGTTGAGATATAAGAAGAAGACAAGAGTCTTAAGGTAATCTAGATACATAATAGTTGAGTTAGTACCTGAGGTAGAATATGATGAAGAAAATTATCCTATTGATCATATGGATACTTTATCACGACAATTTTAGATCAAGGCCCAAATTTGCAGACAGAATGTGTCAAACTTGTAGAGGAGAACTTAGAGAAGAATATGATAGGTAAGATGATGGAGAAGATAACTACAGATTGGAACAAATTGATAGATTTGATAAAGGAAGTTAAGTCTACATTGACTGAGGCAAGTCAAATTTTTATCAAAGTATCAAGGTATTCTAATTTTGTTCAAGATTTGGATTAAAGCAAAGTGGTAGCTCAGAAGGAGCTAGAGAAGATAAGTGGTCAGCTTGATCCTATGAAAAGCTCAGTTACTACTTATAGTAGTCAGGTAAAGAAAATTTCACGTAGGATAAAGAAGGTTCAACATGATCAAGAGAACATAATGCTTACCCTACTGGGACTTCAATCCTCCTTATCACCTATAGTAGAGGTCATGTAGATGAATGTGAAGAAGGCAGAAGACATACTTTCCTTACCATAAATGAGCACTCTATATAGCATGGAAGAGCTTTCTCCTAGTCTGATTGAGAGAATAATTACTTTGGGATACTTGCAAAAGGCATGGGAAACATCCTTGGATTCAGAAAAGATAAAATTCAAGGTGATCTTTGATAGGATGTAAGTAAGCTTTGTTTGAGTCTACATAATTTAGTTATGTAACTTTGGCATTGTTGTCAAAGGGGGAGTATGTGTATAGGAAGTATTTGATGAAATATAACTGATTGAATCTTTGAAGATGACAAAGTTGATGATTACTAAGCAGAAAAAAGTAAATGCAAGACATTTAATCAGTTAATGTATTGTATTTTCATTGATTGCAACTTGATATGGTATGGTTTCTCATACACATATTGTCACAACACTTAAATATCTGAAGAGAGAAAGTTTTTTTTATCGGTAATCATGTACACTGAGTGACAGTAAACCCTGATGGACAATGAACCCCGAGCACAAAAGTTCACAATGTTAACCGACGGACAGTGTTACCCAAGAAAGTGATACCCGAGAAAGCATTACCAAGATAACTATAGTTGTCACCAAACAAAATAGAATTTGATGCCTGAGCTATCTGCAGTAGTCACTGAGCACAACTGAAGTGCTGACCGACGGGAACTGAAGGTAGAAAATGTCAAAACAACTTAGCTGGCATGAGCTATATTTAGATTTAACTAATTGATTAATTTGTTTTCATCGATCAGATAAAAGATAAATATAAGAAGGATATTTAAAGCATGTTTTATTCTAGAAAACAAGGAGAGATTTATGGAATAAAACTAAAGCAAGCATGGCGAGCTTTACGGATCAAGAAGTTATCAACAAAGAAAACAAGAAGGACAAAAGAATGGTAAAATCATGTCTATATAAAGAGACATGTAATTCATTATGAATAGAGGAATGCTCAAGAGAATTCTAGTGAAGATAGAAGTCTTCATGCAGATATGATCATACAGGCTAAAGGACAGATCCAAGAATTTTGTAGACACTGAGAAATAGATAAGAAACAACACTCATCGAGTAGAAAGAAGTGGAGCAAAGGAATTGAAGAGAACATTGATCAGATGAGGTATTATGGACTTACAATAGATCTAAAAATTTGCAATTCAAGTTCTATTTATGAACAGATCATTTACTGTTTTAGTTTAGCCATTGGATCAGAAAATCTCTTAACAAAGTGGGATTTAACCATCCTTAATATATTGAGATACATCCCAAGGAGTATCAAAAGGTTTTCATGTTGACAACATAGTGAATGCTAGGTCAAGTGATAAACTGTTACTTTTAAATCCTCTAACAAGGTCACACATAACAGTGTGTTTGTAACCTTTAACAGGGTTGGCTCTTCACTGAGCTCACTTCAAAAGAGTGAAAATTTTGGGTTACTAGTCCCAAGTGGTTTTTCCATTAACAGGGTGTAAAGGAAGAAAATTGGTTTATATGTGTTATTATTAGGGGGTGTGTTATATTTCCTTAACCTTTATATTTAATTTGTTTATTTTTGTGTATGTGATATTGAATTGTTGTGTGATTAATCATATAGGGGGAAGAAGATAAGATGTCCCTCTTTTATCCCCAAATGCACAATGAAAGATCCAAATTGATTAACCCTAAAGAAGGATCAATGCACAAATGAATCAACCATTCAGAGACAAGAGAAAGGAAGAAGATCTTAAATTTTGTTCTTTTAATTAAAGAGATATGATATATGATTGTAATTGAAAAGGATGAGAGGAAGTACTAACCTTAAAGAATTTTAGATCAAAGAATGTTGTTTTCTGAGGTCTGTACTATGTTTCTAGAAAATCTGAAGTATGATCTGGAAAGGAAATGCAGAGATGAACAAAACCCAAAAAAAAAAATTCTGATCCGACACCATCTTATGAAAAAGGTTGACCTTGACCCAATAATCTCATCACTGACCCAATAATCTTGAACCTGACCTACACAAGTCTAACAGAAAATCTATTTGTGGATCCCAATAGTTTGCTGAAAAGGGTATCCAAATCTGAGTTCAAATCTTCAATCCTGAACCTATACCTGCAAGAAAAAGAGATTTGTTTGTTGGGGGGAAAGGGTTTTCCTTAGTCAAACCCCAATTTAGGAATTAACCTTGAAATCGATAAAGTATAGAATGCTAGCAAGTAGTAGAATTGAATCTAAGAATGAAACTATGATATTGAATAGATATGCAATTGTAATTCAAATGTAGCAAGTATGTAAATATGAAAGCTTGGAATAAATAGACACCATAAACCTCCATGATTGCATGCTTGGAAACCACCTTGAAGAGAATGAATGAGTTTTGAGTATGCACAAAGGATCTTGAAGGAAGATCACACCAACATGACGGCTAGATCTAGGGTTTGAATGATGAATCTTGAATGTTTGAACCTAATCCCTTCAAAGGCTTGAAAGCTTGAATCCTTGATCTTCAATGGAGAGATTGAATGCTTAAAAGGAATACTTGAACACCTTGAAAGCTTGAGAACATATAGAACAATGGATGCTTGAAACTTTTTCTTGATCACCTCTTATCACTTAGTTGATAGTTTTTTTGCTTGTTGATAGTTAGAGAAAATGAGAGAGAAAGGCTTCCTTTAATATGAAATTAGGGTACAATCTTCTAAGGAGGTTGACATAGGAGAATTAAATTCCAATTAGACCCATTATCCTACAAGAGGACCTATATTAAATACAATTTAGGATTTTGTCGCTTCAAAACCCAAAATAGCTGACCCGAAAGCAGGAAAATGAATTTTTTGATGACCTCCGGAAGCTGACAAGCTTCCAGATTTGGAAGGGGGACCTAGGTCAAGGTCAAGGTTGATTTTTACCCTAACCTAGGTCAAGGTCAAGGTCGACCTTGACCTAGGGGGTCAGAACCCCTGGAAAAAGTGTCAGGTGGGATAGAAGGTGCCCGGAGAGGCCCAATCAGGGTCCTAAACAGGCACAAAAGTAGGGGATGATGCAGAAATGAGGGGACACTATGATGGTGGTTAGAAACATCCCCTAAAGAGGGATAAACATTATTAACATGGGAGTTCTTCCATTTTAAGATGATACATTAAGCCCCCACTTTAGCGGAAGTATGGAAATCGAACATGCTTTCGGTAAAGTTAGAAGAAAGACTCTGGTGGATTGCAATGAGGTAGAACATAACTAAGTCAAGGAAATAATTCCTTAGACCAAGGATTCTAACTCAACATACATGCATAAAAGATATGAAAAATAAAGAGAAATCAATCATAGAAACATACATGATTACATAAGCAAGACAAGAACAACACTATAGATAACATAGATTCATGATCTAATCCTACTAGCATGAAAGTGAAAAAGAGAGAAAAGAGATAGTAATTACCTCACCTAGTAAGATGCCCACCTTACTATGAATCAATAAGGAGGGAGAGCCCAATAGGTTCACCCATAAACTATGCTTGTAATTGTAATGCGTCTTCTGACGGCTTTTGAAAATATCCATAGATCCACATTCTTGTATCACTATGACTATAAAATGCGTCTTTTTCAGGATTTAGCAACTTATGTGCATTACCTTCCAAGGATTTAGCATATTGTAAAATTTAAAAGGGTGCGTATCTCTTCAAGATTTAGAAAAAATAAAAGTAAAAATGCGTTTCCCTTCAAGATTTAGCAACTTATGTGCATTACCTTCCGAGGATTTAGAAAAAATAAAAGTAAAAATGTGTGTCCCTTCAGGATTTAGCAACTTATGTGTGTTACCTTCCAAGGATTTAGCATGCTGCAAAATGTAAACTATTGTAAACTATAGTACAAGGGAAACCCTATATATTCCCCCCTCCTTATCATGACTACCCACTAGGCAGGATAAGGAAGATAAAAGAGGATACCTACTTCACAAGGTAAGGAGATATCCATCTTAACAACAATGTATACCATATCCTTAGCAAAGAGCCTTGACTCTTACATCCAAGAACATAGATAATCATGAAATGGATATATCACTTATGGAAAAAGGATCCTCAAAAAGGAAAGAGATCTTATCAACAAGACCCTCAACATAGAGGAGTGCTTAGGATAAAATGTCATCTTCTAAAGAAAAGAGGGACCAAAGATTAAATCATCAAGCCCCCTGTAATCAAGAGGAAGCAGAATCTTTGGATGAAGGAATCAAACTCTAACCCAAAGAAAGAGAAAGATTTTATCAAAAGCATAGTTTGAAAAATAAAGAAGAGGTGATGACCTAGGACAATCACCTCTCATGTAAGAGGATATCCATAGTAAAAAACATACATCTTTATAAGGAAATAATGTTATATGATAAACAAATGCCACTAAGCTAAGGAAAGTAGATCCTTAGATAGAGGAAGAAGGAGAATACCTTTCCCCCTAGGTGTGAAGGCAAGGGATATATCAAATTATATCGAGAGATTTCATAGCAAAGTGATATCTTTACAAAACAAATGTCCTATAAAAGATATCATGAATGATTATAAATATTTATAGGGATAAAATATAGAAAGAATAACCAATTAAACTCAAAAAAAAATACATGCTAAGAGAAAAAATGGATCCTAGAGGACTGGAATAAAATACCTCTTGCCCCCTATTGAAGAGACAAGAGGAAAGATGCAATCTAACTTGTAGAAGAACGAGGGGAATTCCCTATATCAAAATTATGAAGAAATTGTAATACTGCACGAGAATGAGATATAATTCCCAAGGCAGCTCTTTCTCTAACATATAGCTTGAAATGCACACAATCAGCAAGTAAATTTTTATTACTATAATGTAAAGGCCATTTATATTTAGAGAGATAATTTCTTAGAATAGGTTTGAAGATTTCTTTCTTGGAATTCATTAACTGGACATACACTTTCTTAGCCACATCTTGAGGAGTTTCATGGTTATCTAAAGAAGGTGTTGGAAGAAGAATATGAAGAGGAAGACAGTGGTTAAGATCCACTACCTTGATTGGCGGAGGTGGGAAACCTATACCATGCATATCTTGTTTAGGAGATGAATGAGCCGGGTTTTTAATGCCTTGTTCATTGATACCAAGCCCTAAACCTTTATAGCCTTGTTTATCCACCATAGTATATCCACTAGTGTACCTATCTTGCAAAGCTTCAATAGGAGGAGATTGATTATGGTGCTCATGAGACAATATCGTGTATGGTGGAATGATAGGATTAGAAGAGGTTTCCTTGTTTTTCCCTTTATCATCATCATGGATTGGATAAGGAGGTGAAGGTAAATGAAATAATTATCGAACATCATTATCATGGATCCTAGCTTGAGCCCCATCATAGTTGTGGGAAGAACTAGGGATTGAAAGTGGAGAAATAGAAATAGGGATATTTGGAATTACATTAGAATTGATAGGATTAGGGTTAGGAAGATAAGTATCTAGATTAGGTATGATAGGATTAGGAAGATTAGGAGGTGAGGTATCCTCTACCCAATTCTTTACAAAATCCAAAAGAGCAATGAGTCCACTACACAAATCTTTTATGAAAGTTTTGAAAGTAGGAAGGCTAGTATTGGCTAATCTCAAAATAGCATAAGAAAGTGAAACATGGAGATTAAAAAACATGATGAAATGGATGATACTCTCATAGACATCATAATTACTATAAAGAGATGCTAAAAGAAGCATAATAAGAAAAATAGCCATACACCAAAAGATCTTCATAATGAATGAGATGCAAGAAGTTGTTTTGTATTTTTATGAATATATATATATATTTTTGTATTTTAGAATGCAAGAGCATAAAATAAAACTAATTTAATATGTATGCAAGAGCTAATGTGAGAGGCAAAGCATTTAACACAAACAAGAAAGATTTTTCTATTGCGGGTTCACCAAAATGTAAAGGAAGAAAATTGGTTTATATGTCTTATTATTAGGGGGTGTGTTGTATTTCCTTAACCTTTAAATTTAATTTGTTTATTTTTGTGTATTTGATATTGAATTGTTGTGTGATTAATTATATAGGGGAAGAAGATAAGATGTTCCTCTTTTATCCCCAAATGCACAAATGAAAGATCCAAATTGATTAACCCTAAAGAAGGATCAATGCACAAATGAATCAACCATTCAGAAATGAGAGAAAGGAAGAAGATTTTAAATTATGTTCTTTTAATTAAAGAGATATGATATATGACAGTAATTGAAAAGGGTGAGAGGATGTACTAACCTTAAATAATTATAGATCAAATAATGCTATTTTCTTATGTCTATACTCTATTTCTGGAAAATATGAAGTATGATCTGGAAAGCAAATGCAGAGATGAACAAAACCAAGAAATCTTTTTCCAATTTGACACTATATTATGAAAAAGGTTGACCTTGACCCAATAATTTCACCACTGACCCAATAATATTGACCCTGACCTACACAGGTCTGACAAAAAATCTATTTGCGAATCTCGATAGTTCACTGAAAAGGGTATCCAAATCTAAGTTCAAATCTTCAATCCTGAACCTATACCTACAAGAAAAAGAGATTTGTTTGTTGGGGGAGAGGGGTTTTCCTTAGTCAAACCATGATTTAGGAATTAACCATGAAATCAATAAAGTTTAGAATGATAGCAAGTAGTAGAATTGAATCTAAGTATGAAACTATGATATTGAATAGATATGCAATTGTAATTCAAATGTAGCAAGTATGTAAATATGAAAGCTTGGACTCAATAGAAACCATAAACCTTCATGATTGTATGCTTGGAATCCACCTTGAAGAGAATGAATTAGTGTTGAGGATGCACAAAGGATCTTGAAGGAAGATCACACCACCATAATGGCTAGATCTAGGGTTTGAATGATGAATCTTGAATGTTTGAACCTAATCCCTTCAAAGGCTTGAAAGCTTGATTCCTTGGTCTTCAATGGAGAGCTTGAATGCTTAAGAGGAAGACTTGAACACCTTGAAAGATTGATAACATGTAGAACAATGGATGCTTTAACCTTTTGCTTGATCACCTCTTATCACTTAGTTGATAGTTTTTTTGCTTGATGATGGTTAGAGAAAATGAGAAAGAAAGGCTTCCTTTTATATGAAATTAGGACACAATCTTCTAAGGAGGCTGACATTGGAGAATTAAATTCAAATTAGACCCATTCCTCTAGAAGAGGACCTATATTAAATATAATTTAGGATTTTTCAGCTTCGGAACCCAAAACAGTCGACCCAAAAGCGGGAAAATGAATTTTTTTATGACCTCTGGAAGCCGACAAGCTTCCAAATTTGGAAGGGGGACCCAGGTCAAGTTTGAGGTTGACCCTAACCTAGGTCAAGGTTTAGTTTGAACCTGACCTAGGTCAAGGTCAAGTTTGACCTTGACCCAAGGGTCAGAACCCCTGGAAAAAGTGCCAGGTGGGATAGAAGGTTCCCGGAGAGGCCCAATCAGGGTCCTAAATAGGCACAGAAGTAGGGGATGATGCAGAAATGAGGGGATAGTATGATGGTGGTCAAAAAAATCCCCTAAGGAGGGATAAATGTTCTTAACATGGAAGTGCTTCCATTTTAGGATTATACACAAGGTTTCCACGTTAAAAATCCATTTGTCAAATGTGTATATGGTTCATTGCTTTAATGTTTTTCTTTACACATTACTAAAATAGGATTGATCGGTAAACACTAAGTTATTTATTGATGTTCGGTAAAGGTTAAAGAAAGATAAAAATTCTAATTGGTAAAGATTAAGAAAAGGATAAATATTTTTCTAGGGGGTCAGAACAGGGTATCAAAGCTTGTGTGCTTGGAAGAGATTTTTAAGACTCAAGTTAAAGATCACAAGATGAGAAAAAGGGGCATGCCTAAGTTGAAAAAGGATAACTTTGCATCATGGAAAATTAGGATAAGACTCCACCTATCAGGTATTGGAAATGATGTCACACAGTACTTGGATACTAAATTTGTGTTACCTACTAGACCTCTGATAGTTGATCAATTGAGAGAGAAGCGTAAACACAATTCTATGATGATAGAAGTTGCTTCCTCACTCTCATATGCTTAATTTGAATATGTCAATTCATTCACCACTACAAATAAAATGTGGGACAAACTCAAGCTAGTACATGGAGGAGATAAGAATGTGCTGAGAGCTAAGGCAGAAAGGCTAAGAGAAAATTTTGATGACCTAAGAATGAAAGAAGGGGAAAACATCACTCAGTACAGCTGCTGAATCAAAGAGGTTGTTAATGCTATTCAGGGAGTAGGAGGTGAACTTGAAGAAGAAATAGTGGTATGTAAAATTCTAAGAACCTTTCTTCTTGTTTATTCTATTGGAGTATCTTCTATACAAGAAATGAGAGCAGTAGAAAATAACAATGTTACTCTAGATAGTTTGATTGGTAGACTTATTTTATTTGAGATGAATAACTTTGACAACAATGTCTTACCAACTATTGAGTCTGCATTCAAATCTTCTATGAAAATATTTAAATCAATTCATAAACACACTATGAAAAATTATAGTGAAAGTGATAGTGATGAACAAGAAATTAATGAGATTGAAGCACTAATGGCTAGAAGATTGCAGAGAGGCAAAGGTAGATACAAAGGTAAATTACCATTCGTATGTTTTAATTGCAAAGAGATTGGACACTTTTCTGCTAGATGCCCTAACAAGAGATAAGACGAAAGAAAAAATGACAAAACATATGAAAAGAAGTTTGACAGAGGTGATGACCGATATTACCAAAGCAACCAACAATCTAATAGAATAGATAACTGAGACTACAAGGACATAGGAAAGAAGGCTTGTTACCTGGATGAGAACAAAGCTAAAAATACTAACACTAAATCTGATCAAGATATTTAGGTAGTATTTGTTTCTATGAAGAATGAGTCAGACGAAGAAGAAAGGTATGTTGAGACTGCACTCATATCTAAGGTTAGTAAAAATGATGTCTATATTATTGATAGTGGTTGTACTCACCACATGATTGGAGATAAGGAAAAGTTTGAAACTTTTGAATATTATAATGGTGGATCAGTAAGAATGGTTAATGACTCACCTTGTCTAGTTGAAGGTAAAGGAATAATCATGCTAAATAATATGATCAGATGTGAAAATGCATATTGGGTAAAAGGACTTAACTATAATCTATTGAGTGTTTCATAATTGAATAACACAGGTCACCGAGTTGCATTTGAGAACAAAAAGGCAAATATCTATAATAAATCAGGAAGGTTGATTGGTACTGGTGAAGAAAAAAAAGGTAACCTATTCTATCTTGATGATATTAAGACCACTTATTTATTGGCTAAAAATGAAGACATATAGCTGTGGCATAAAAGGTTATGTCATGTGAATTTTGACAACATAGTTAGGATAAGAAATAAACAAAAAGTAAGAGGCTTACCGAGCATGTCAAAACTCAACCATGTCATGTGTAAGAATTGTCAAAAAGGTAAAATGACAAAGTCTAGTTTCAAGAGAAAAACCTACACATCTAATGCTATTCTAGAATTAGTCAATACTGACTTATGCGGACCAATGAGAACAAAGAGCTACTATGGTGATAGATACTTCATTTTATTTTTTGATGATTACTCTAGAATGATGATTGTTATGTACTTAAAACAAAATTAAGAAGAATTTAAGATGTTTAAATGGTATAAAGCTATAGTTGAAAAAAAAGTGGAAAGGAACTAAAATGTTTAAGGCTAGATAGAGGAGGAGAATTTATTTTTGATGAATTCACTAACTTTTGTAATGAGCATGAAATTCAAAGACGAGTTTTCTGCACCAAGAACACCACAACAAAATGGGATTGTTGAAAGAAGAAATATATCACTTGTTGATTGTGCCAGAACACTGATGATTGAGAAAGGCATCACTCAAACATTCTAGAGAGAAGCTGTCAGTATTGCTGTCTACACATTAAACCGAGTTCAATTGAAGAAAGACACCAATAAGACACCTTATGAGCTATGGTATGGATACACACAAAATGTAAGTTACTTTAGAATTTTTGGAAGTCAATGTTATATATTGAAAGATGATAGAAATGGAAATCTTGACTCCAAAGGTGATGAAGGAATATTTCTAGGTTATTCTACCAAAAGAAAGGCTTATAAATATCTTAACAAATCCTCTAAAAAAATCATTAAAAGTGAAAATGTCAAAGTGGATGAATTTGCTGAGAAAAATGATGAGGAAAGCAGAAAGGAATCAGAAGACTAAAACAAATTTTTCTATAGTGAAGAATCTGATACTCTCCCCGAGAAACAGTGTATCACTACTGAGCAACAGAACAATGCACTTGAGCAATAGGTTGTACACACCAAAAATCAGGAAATTTCTCACAATGATGTACCAAGTGATGAAGATCAAAATGAAGATCAAGATGATGATCAGAATGATGAACAAAGATCTGAACCGATACTTTCCAAGTATGTCAGAAGAAACCATCCACAAAACCAGATCATAGGAGACAAAAAGGCTGGAATGAGAACAAGAAGTCACTGAACACTAGATGTTTGATTTGTGATTTTGAGCCTAAATTTGTCAATACTATACTTGAGAACCAAGAATGGGTTAGTGTTATGAATGAAGAAATTTATCAGATTGAAAAGAAAAAAACATGGACATTAGTACCTAGGCCAAATGGAAAGAATGTCATTGGTACCAAATGGATATTAAAAAACAAGCTGAATGAGAATGGAGAAGTCATAAGGAACAAAGCAAGATTAGTATGCAAGGGGTATGCACAAGAAGAAGGTATTGAATATGGAGAAACCTTTGCACCCATTGCTAGACTAGAAGGAGTGAGAATTCTACTTTCTTATGCTTCCTACAAAGGATTCAAAGTATACCAAATGGATATCAAATATGCATTCCTAAATGGAATATTAGAAGAAGAGAAATACATTGAACAACCAGAAGGGTTTGTTGATCCTAACAAGAGAAATATGGTTTGTAGACTACACAAATCCTTGTATGGATTGAAACAAGCACCAAGAGCATGGTATGAAATACTTCACTCTTATCTCATAAGAATTGGATTTGTAAGAACAAGTGATAATGTTAATTTGTATTTAAAAGAAGATATTGATGATAACATTTTGATTGCTAAGATATTTGTTGATGATATCATATTTTGAGGTAATGATGTGTTATTCAAATCATTTGTTGATGAAATGAGAAAAGAGTTTGAGATGTCAATGTTTGGCGAGATCAAATTCTTTCTTGGTCTACAGATTCTAGAACAGGATGAAGGCATCTACATCACACAATCCAAATACATCAAGGAAGTTTTGAAGATATTCAAGATGGAGGACTCCAAACTAGTTGGAACACCTATGGAAACCGGATGCAAACTGACAAAGGAAGACAATTCAACAGAGGTAAATCAAACCCTATATAGATCTATAATTGGAAAACTAATGTATGTTGTACATACTAGACCAGATATAGCACATGCAGTTGGAATAGTTGCAAGATTCTCTACTAATCCCAAGGAATCACACATGACTGTTGTCAAAAGAATTCTAAGATATATAAAGAATATAGAAGACTATGTCTTGTGGTATAACAAAGAAGGAAAAATTGAGCTTCAATTCTATGCAGATGTTGATTGGGTTGGACACATAGGTGACATAAAGAGCACAACAGGAGGAGCAGTCTTTATGGGTGACATACTTGTCACATGGATAAGTAAAAATCAAGGATGCATATCTCAATCCAATGTAGAAGAAGAATATGTGGTTGCTTCTACAAATTTCTCTAACACTGCATGGATCAAGAAATTACTAGAAGGTATGAATATGAAAATTCTTGATCCGGTGATTAGCTATTGTTATAATACAAGTTCTATCAATATTTCAAAGAACCCTGTCATGCATGCTAAGACAAAGCATTTTGCTATCAAGTATCATTACTTAAGGGAACAAGTACAAGAGAAATAAGTGATACTAGAATATGTACAATCCAAAGAACAATTAGCAGACATATTCACAAATCCACTACCAAAAGATACATTTGAGTACCTAAGGAAGAGACTAGGGGTCTGACCCTTGTCTACTAGTCACTAAGCTGACAAGAAGGTTGCATCAGCCTACACATTATGAGAAGATCATTAATGTTGATGCAACTAAAGATATGGACTGCAATGATGCATCAGTACAAGAAGGTACTCATCTGCACCAAACACTAGATAAATTGTTGGCTACTATAGAGCTAAATTGTTGATCGAGAGAAAATTCAAGGAATATATTAGGGAGAGAGATATTATATGTTTGGCATTGTTGTCAAAGGGAGAGAATATATCCATATGAAATATATATCATGATCATCCAAACAGAGAGAAAAGAAAGAAATATCCATCAAGGAGAGGAATAGTCAAAGGGAGAGAAAGATTCAAAGAAACAACCATCCATCTAAGGGAGAGAATTGGAGAAAAATTAACACTGCATATCTATCCAGAAAAGGGAGAAGAAATTCTACAACAAAGGGAAAGACATAATCAGAAGTTACAACATATATCCAGCAAAGGGAATAAAGAATGAAGGAAGAAAGTACTCTGCAAGAATCAAATCTAAGCTAGAAGAGCTTACCAAGAATTAGATATTTGTATTGGTTATAGAACAATAAGTTTGGGAGAAATTGATGAACTACAACTGATATATTTCATATTGTGTTAGTAGTATGTTGACATCAATGCCAAAGGGAGAGATTGATGAACTATAATTGATTGAATGTTTGAAGATGACAAAGTTGATGATCACTAGTGATGACATGAAGTTTTGCCATTAGTATGCAAAGATAAAATAGTTGTAATAATCCATCGGTTACACTACATTGAAAGTCAGGTTTTCAGTTCAAACCAAAATTGCTAAGAAAGGTGAAACCCGATGACACAGTTTTGAAGTGTAAACTGAAAGTGCAACCCGATCATGATAAAGAGGAACCCGACAGGAGTAAACCGACAGTGGAACCCAACGAGTAGATTATAGTGCAAACTGAGAGAACAAACAAGAGAAGAACCTGGTAGACAGTTCATCAAAGGAACACCAAAAGATAATCTAACTGATTTCAGAGAAAACCGAGCATCAAACACCAAAAGTTAGTTATATCCTTAGAAAAGTGGATCTGACTTCCATGTCAAATAAAATAGCTATATTCTATTTATAGATTTTTGATTCATTTTAAATCCATTTTTTGAGGAACAAGAAACATTATTGTAATTGTTTTAATCAGTCTTACTGATTAAAAACATGCAGACTAGGAGATCAAGGTCAAGTTGTAAACTTTTGATCATAGAGTTAAGTTCTAAAACTTTGATCATAGAGTTAAGTTGTAATACGTAAAACTTAATTAGGTCAATCTATCTTATAAATAGATGTTGTAATCATTCATTTAAAGAGGATGAGAGGATGATTGTAGCCAACTAGAATATCTATGGATCAGACTCAGAGTTTCAAGAAGCATAATAGAAAAACATGAATTTGGTTATTAAGAACCAAGAACAGAGGCTACCGAGCAATAGAGGTATTAATCAATCACATTAGGTGATACATTTATACATGTGATTTGTAATGGATCCATAATCATAAATTGTTATATTGCATACACTCAGGTCAACGAGTATTTTTGTCTGCATTCTAACAAGTGTATAAAATAGAATAAATCCTTTCAAGAAAGGTGGATTTATCAATCCTATTGTAAATCTCTTAACCGAGTGGACACTAAACAATGGTGCAAAAGATCTTAACATAGTAGACCTTAACCAGTCTCCACATAATACTCCTAATAGGGTAGATCATCAGAAGTGATCAAATTGTGGGTGTCATCCCCACCACATTTTTTTACCTTCTAACAGGGGTTTTCTGCGTTACCATATCTTGTGTTATGAGTCAAATACTTTCATGAATGTTTACATGTTTGTTAAATTTTAAGAATTGATATATCTTGTACAAAGATAGTATAGAATAGATGGTTGGTTATACAATTGATTACACAATGGATAAATTTTAAAAGAGATCAAAGTTTTAGAGGTATTGATTCACCCCTCCCCTCTCAGTACACACTTCCCATTATTTCCAACACACTGAGTTGTAGAAAGTAAACGCAAGACATTAAATCAGTTAATGTATTGTATTGTCATTGATGTCAACTTGATATGGTATGATTTCTCATACACATATTGTCACAACACTTAAAGAATTGAAGAGACAAAGTTTTTGTCTTCGGTAATCATGTACACCAAGTGACAATAAACCCCAATAGACAGTGAACCCCAAGCACAGAAGTTCATAGTGTTAACTGGTAGACAGTGTTACTCAAGAAAGTGATACCTGAGCAAGCATTACCAAGCTAATTACAGTTGTCACCGAATAGAACTGAATTTGATGCCTGAGCTATCTGCAGTAGTCACCGAGCACAACTGAAGTGTTGACCGATGGGAACTAAAGTTAGAAAATGACAAAACAACTTAGCTGACATGAGCTATATTTAGATTTAACTGATTGATTACTTTGTTTTCATCGATCAGATAAAAGATAAAGATAAGAAGGATATTTAAAGCATGTTTTATTCTAGAAAAAAAAGGAGAGATTTAAGGAATAAAACTAAAGCAAGCATGGTGAGCTTTACAGATCAAGAAGTGATCAACGAAGAAAACAAGAAGGATAGAGGAACGGTGAAATCATGTCTATATAAAGAGACAAGTAATTCATTATGAATAGAGGAATGTTGAAGAGAATTCTGGTGAAGATAGAATTATTCATGCAGATCTGATCATACAGGCTGAAGGATAGAGCCAAGAATTCTACAGACACTGAGAAACAGAGAAGCAACAACATTCATGAAGCAAAAAAAAGTGGAGCAAAGGAATTAAAGAAAACATTGATGAGAAGTGGTATTATGGACTTACAATATATCTGAAAAATCTGCAATTCAAGTTGTATTTATGAATAGATAATTTACTATTTCATTTTAACCATTGGATCATAAAATCTCTTAACAAAGTGGGATTTAACCATCCTTAATATATTGAGATACATCCCAAGGAGTATCAAAATGTTTTCATGTCGACAACATAGTGAATGCTAGCTTTGTATGTGGTAAATTTGGCCTTGTTAATTCACCATACACTTTAACATAGTCCTTCTTCACCAGATACACACAAGAATGATTATGAGATTATTCATTTTTCCTTCCTACATGATTCGACCTGTTGCCTTCTATCTAGACAGGGTTTTCGAAATAGCTCTCAGAACGAGAGTCTCACAACCATAGACCAATCTAGGAATGAAGGATTTTTCTCCATGAATGCAATGCAATGCAAAGTTATTCTAAGAATTGAAAGATGCAAGCTTAGTCTAAGACATGATTTCAATGCAATTATTCTAGGAATTGAAATTAATCTATTGTAAAATGAGATTATTCTATATGAGATTATCAACTAAGAATGTGGCAATAATTCAGTATTCTAACAATGCATGAAAGTAAGTGGGCGTTTTGAATGAAGAATGAGAGTTTTTTTATAGGCTCAGAGGTGATCAGAATAGAAACTTTCCTCTTTGAAATAAAATAGATGGAAAAGCCAATTTAAATTAGAAAGCTTTATTTAAAAGAATACAATAAATTTTTTTCCCTTTTGCTTTAACTGTTTTCTTCCATTGATTTGATTCTGTTTTATTTGATTTTAATTATTTTATTTCTCTTTAAAGCACAATTAATTCAAAGTTTCCATTTCTAAATTGAAGATAAGATTTTGAGAGAATATTTTAATTAATTAAATAAATATGACCTCATAATTACTTTTTCTCAATTATCTGAATAATTAAATTCAATTATTGAAAATGACGATATTCATTTAATAATTAAATATCATTTAATCCCTTTTTCATGTGTTTTAGCTAAAGAGGGTGAATTTAATTTAATTAAAGTGCTAGGACTTTATAATTAAATTAATTCGATCATAGGGTTTGTTTAGCTAATAGCTATTTAGGAATTAAATGTAATGTATGATTAATACAGATTTAGGATTTTCTGCATTTGACACTTAGGTCGAGTAGAGTTAGTTAAAACTCAGAATTGCCTAGTACAATAGGACTTTGATGATTCAAAATAATGACAAATGCAACAAAATTGGTTAGGGTTGCAAGATGCCAATTTTGGGGTGTTACATTTTGCCCCTCTTTGAATTGATGTGCAAGCAATGCGTTGATTCAAAGAATAGTCTGATGCCTGAAGCACAGAAGAATAGATTTGAAAAATTGATTGACAAAGATTTCAGAGCTATCTCCAGGACAAAGCTTGACTCTTTGAAGTCTAGGTTAGGTTGCTAAGACGTCGGTCAAGTAGAGTTTTCAAGGGTCATCTTCAGAACGAAGCTTGATCCTCAGGGATTCGGGTTAGAATTCCCTGATACCTAATAGATTAGGATTTTGAGAATCATCTCCAGAACGAAGCTTGATCCTCAGGGATCTGGGTTAGAATGCCTCGATACCTAATAGATTGATATCTTTCAAAAGACTGCCCCCAGAATGAGGCTCAACCTTCAAGAGTCAGGGTTAGATATCCCTAATACCTGTCCAACAAGATAAACAAAAAAGATTTTAGGACTATCTCCAGAATGAAGCTTAGTCCCCCAATATCTAGGTTAGATTGCCAAGACACTAGTTAGATTGACATCTTTCACAAGGCTATCCCCAGAATGAGGCTTAACCTTCAGGAGTCAGGGTTAGATTGCCCCGATACTTGTCTCAAAAGATAGTAAATAGAGGTTTTTAGGACTATCTCTAGAACGAAGCTTAGTCCTCCAATATCTAGGTTAGATTTCCCAAACACTGGTCAGATTGAGTTTTTGATAATCATCTCCAGAACGAAGCTTGATCCTCAAGAATCTGAGTTAGATTTCTAAGACACTTAATAGATGACAAGATGTAAGGAACAAAGATGCCCTTATTGGTTGTGGAGTATCCAGTTTTGACTGTGAGGTACGAAAAATAGAACATGCCCTAAGTGATGGGATGCCCCTAGCAATGAGGACTTTTGAATAATCAGATCAGATTGATTGAAAAAAAAGATTTAATGATGTAATCATCCTACCCCCTCTGGAGAGAAATGGAAAGATGACACGTCATAATGATGATGGAGAGCAAAAAATCACAGATAGATGTTGAATCGGAGATCAAGAAGAACTCAAAATAGATTATGGAAGAATTTAGAAGATTCAGAATCAATTTCAAGCGATTTTGAGGTCTGGTTGACCAATTTTGACTAGGGTTGACCATAGTTGACCAGAGTTGACTTGTGAAGAAAAAAGTCAAAGATTTGAGAAAATGATGACAAGATATGATTCGGACAAGAAAATGATGTCAGAAAGTTGACTGCACAAGTGTCCGATCGCGTCAGTCCCAAAAATTATAAAATGCGATTTTGAGCTATATAGAAGTGTCAGATTTCAATTTCAATCACGAAAATGGATTTAGAGCGGTCAAATTAGGTAATGGTGAAGTTTTTGCGCAAAATGGAGCACTTTGAAAAAATAGGTAATGGTGAAGTTTTTGCACAAAATGGAGCACTTTGAAAAATTAGGTCAAAACCTATATAAGGACGAAAAGGTCATTTTCAAATCATTTCAACATTTTGAATTTTGCAAATTGAGCTCTGAGAAAAAATGGTGGTCCCCTACAGCACGCATCAATTCAAGTGATCTAGGAGGCACAGTCGGCCAACAGCGTACGGACCTCCAGTAAGTAGTCGATAAGCCTCTCTGCATTTCAAATTGCATTGATTTCGGTCAATTTTGTCAATTTTTAGCACGTTTTTAGGAAATGGTCCTCGGGTTTTCGCGCGAAGAAGTAGTTTCTTTGCATGACCCGTAGGGAAATCTCACACGACAAAACTCCTTTTTGCGCTATTCGGTGGGAAATATCGCATGGGAGAGTATCCATGTTCGCGCGAGAAACCCTTCCATAGGGTGTTTTCTCGTGTGACAAGTCATAGAAGTTCGTGCGAACATCAAATATTGTGTGACTCGAAGAACTTCTTCGCGCAAAAGAGTACTTTGTCACGTGAAAATTTGCTTCTTCGCATGGGAAAAAGTGAACAATTAGAACATGAAATGAGTCTGCGTCTCATCCAATATCAATTGCGTTAGCATTGTTACTTTCTGTAGAATGTCTTTAATGCTTAATTGTCTCATTATGCTTTGATTATCTCAGATTATTGATCACGTACTATTGTTTGCATGTCTTACAGGTCAACTTTCTAGACATTGCCTTCTGATCACACCACCCAGCGATCAGTAGATTAGTATCACAGCTAGATGATGCAGAGACAGCGCATCTAGATACTTTGGACCTGACCACTCTATTTGATGTACCTGAGATTCGGGTAAATCACAGATTACTAGGAGCACATGTTGAGCGTTTCCATTCGTAAATGAACACCTTTTATCTACCACAGGGTGAGATGACCGTGACCCCTGAGGACATCTACCAGATATTGAGGATCCCATTTCACAGAGCCAGGGTAGAGTACGAGGTGCAGCCCAGGGTAGGGACACTGGCCTTGAGAGAGATTTTATAGGAAAACCTTGTCATGGGGAGAGCTATCCCATGGGAGGATCTTATCAATGAGTATGGACCCAAACATAGGTTACCAGTGGTTTTAGCCTACTTCTTAGGTTGTTATCTGATGCTTGATTGTGGACAGCACGGTCTAGAGTGTGCCTGGGGCAAGATGCTGCAGCAGATGCTAGCACGGCCGAGACTTTATGGATGGGGCCAGTGCATGTTGGCCCACAAGTATCACAAGATGCATGAGATTGTCTATCAAGAGGCGAAGAGTATGGAAGCTGGGGTATTTTTATTACAGGTATGGGCATGGGAGCATCTTCCTATGACCAGGCCTATATGCGAGGATATGAGGCAGCCCCTAGAGCCATATATCTGTAGATACAGGGGGATGATTACTCAACCAGTGATGGGTAAGATAGATCAGTGGCGGGCTCAGTTGGATGACCTAGCAGTAGTATTCTGGATACCATGGAGACTCATAGAGGTATGGGATGATACTGCAGAGCAGCTCAACTGTATGTTTTGTTTGCGTGCGATGATTGGTTGCACTATCACAGTGATTGAGAGATTCTCGCAGAAGTGAGTATGGCGGCAGTTTGGCCATCCACAGGACATATCATAGGAGTACACCACCTATGCATGATTCACAGATGAGGTGAGGAGGGGCTAGCTGACAAAGCTAGACCAGGGATGTACCATGATTGATATTCGAGCATTGGCCCCAGTTCAGTGGGATTATCTGAGAGACGTGGTGGATGGTGGCCTAACTGCTGAGTACTGAGAGCATTTTGTCACACATCCATTCCTTAGGTTCATAGATTCAGTCAGGATGGCACGCCGAGGACATGTAGTACAACCACAAGTAGTAAAACAGCAGGTATTACAGTAGCAGGTGCCGATGCCCCCACCACAGTAAAGTGCATAGCCAGGGATACAGCAGGGTCCCCATCCCCAGACAGTACAGGTGGACATCCCAGCTCGATGTATGGGGATGGACATTAGAGCCAGTAGTAGTGGTAGTATGAGACAGTATCGATGATAGACTATTGAGAAGATAGCTAAGGAGTAGCAGGTACCCCCACAGGAGGATCAGCCTATGTAGGATCCAGTACAAGATCCACAGCGACGGTCTCAGGAGAGAGTTTGACAGCTCTCAAGACAGGTCAGATATTTATAGATACAGGTGGCTGTGTGAGATGCATGACTATTAGATAGGGATCAGGAGATAAAGGATCTCTGAGAGCAGCTATGGGTGGCGCATGAGGAGATATGTCATTAGACTGCTTGAGCAGCGTATTATTATGCATCCTATATAGGGGTGGTGCCTGATGAGGCATCATAGGTTGCTAGATTTTTGACCTATGCCATAGGGTCAAAGGGTGCACAGGCACCACCTCCACCAGATAGGCCTCCACCTCCACCTCCTCTAGGTGATGAGGGAGAAGGCTAGAGTTAGTTTTCATTGATAGATGAGATCATAGGATGTATTTGATGCGTTGGCATCCATGTATTGTATCACCATTTTGAGATAGACCATGTTCAAGTAGCACCATTTTGTATTTGTATCGACACATTGGATATATATATATATGAGCTTGTCTTTTGGTATCATCACATGTGTCATATTTTATGAGATGTTTCCTATATTCTTGGATGTTTAGATGATTAGAATATATGTAAATGTATGAACATGTTTGGAATATATGTAAATGTATGAAATGCTCATGTATGTAGATGCAAATATGTATGCAAGTGATGGATGAAAATGCACTTATGAATGAGAATATGTTAATGCAATGTGTAGATGATAATGAATTGTGAATATGAATATGTGTATGGTACTAAAAACTCATGCAGGATGAAAAATGCTAACCAAAAGAACATGTGAAGAATCGAGAGCGAGGACCAAACACTTGTGCAGTCATGATGAAACCAGGACAATGAAGAAGAACTCCCCAATGTATGAACCTAGGAGAATGTAATGAAGAGAACACTAAATTGCTACCACAATGCAAGTCTAGAATAAAAATGCAATCCTATGCTAGATGCAATATGAGAGTGCAATTCTAGGACATGGTTGTGAGACGCATCGTATAATCATCATCATTGAGCATTTTTTTGGAACATCAAAGTCAATACAAACCTTACTGGCACCACAATGCAACCATAAAGATATGAATATGACTTGCATCGGATAAATGTAGGAAACAAATGTAAGCACCAGGGCACAAAAGCCAAGATGACCTAAACATTGTTTCCAGTTAATGTTGCAAGAGTACACCAGTATCAAGGCATTCAAATCCAAGATAACCATGAGTGTGATCATGTGTAAAAAAATAGAGCAATAAAAAATTAAGCAATAAAAAATAGAGAAATGACAGGTAAGGAGATAGTACCGACCTCACCATGGCGTACAAATAAACAAGATCGAGGGATGTGAGGCTATTCCACCGTAGTGTGGGAGCTCTTATCACATACACCCTATTTATTTGACATTTCTGGATCATCGGGACTACACCAACAAGTAGTAGACAAAGAAAATATCAATGAAATTCATGAGAATAGACAGCATACAAAGAAATATTCAATCATAGCTCAGCCAGTTTCAAAGTTGTCGAATATGTTCATGTTTAGAGGTGTTGAAAAACATCGTTGTGCTTGTGAGTGCATTGTGTTTAATTGTTATCAATAGATGTTTACATTTAAGGTATCCAATGTGTGTTGAAAAACATAGATGTGTCTAAAGATAGTGTTGAAAAACACTGTTTATGGTGGTGTTGAAAAACACTAGTTTGTGTCAGTAGAATGTTGTCCTTTAGAAATGATAAGATTACTGACGTGGGAATAAATCAAAGATGTGATCAAATGGGGGACCCATGCCCCCAAGTAACAATGACTAACTTGATGTATGTTGCAAGGACAAACTAGATTTGGTTTCCCCTAGGAGTATGGCATTGAATCAATGTCAATTCAGTAGGGTTCGCAAAGGAACCAAAGTGTCACAAAAGTGACTGAAAGCTATGTACAAACTAAAGCAAAGAATCGTCAAGACTGAGTATCAATAGATAGAGTGTTGAGTATAACTCCAACCGTAATGGATGTGAGAAATCTCAATAGTATAATGACAGTAGACAAACATAGTGAGAACCACTGGTGACTGACGCAAGAGAGATGCTCAAGTGAAGAGATCATAGAACTAGCTAGACATCAGTAGGCAAATGCAGTCAGAATCACTGGTAACTGATGTTAGGGAGATGCTCAAGGAAATAGAAATCATTATAAGCCAAGCGACAATAGGAAGACGCATTGAGAACCACTGGTGACTGTCACAAAGTAGATCCCCAAAAGGTAATAGGATAGTGCCCCCTAGATCAGGAGGGTTTCCCCAAGAGTATGACTGGTTTCAATCCATGTATGTTGGTGTCTTGACAAGTAACTAAAAGAAAATGTAAGCAAGAAAGCAGCAATGTAGGAAACAAAATGCGTAAAGCAAAGTGGGGCTGTGATAGCTATAGAAATGTGGAACAAGAGGCGCCTGTTTACCAAGTTTTCACCTTCTTGGTAGAAATTCTTTTTTTTTTCTACCATGATGCCTGTTTGCTAGGCTTTCATCAATGGCACTTCTTTTCTTTTTTTCTCTTTTTTTGTATTTTTCAAATTTTTAATTTTTTTGTATTTTTGGAATATATAATTTTTTTTGGAGATACATCAAAGTGCCTATCACTAGGTTTTCACTAAGATGATCATTTTTTCAAGACATTTTCCAATTTTTAAATTGTTTCAGGACTTTACTATTTACATGAGCACACTGAAGATGTCTCAGCTGTAGATCCACTTCAGATGAAGAGCGTTGATGGGCTCTTTGAGTTGTTCTCCTTTAGTAGTAGAAAGTTGATAGGTACTAGACCCAAACACTGTAGTAACAATATACAGACCAAGCTAGTTTGGTTCAAATTTTCCTTTCTAGATTCGATGTTGTTGATTTTTAGGGTTCTCCCTCAAAATGAGGTCACCAGCTTGGAAATCCCTTGGTCTGATCTTCTTGTTATAGCTCTTGGACATCCTTTTCTGGTATTCTCTAAGGTGATCAAACACCACTTGTCGATGTTCATCAAGTAGTTCTAGCTCTTGTAGCTGAGATATTTTGTTATCTTCATCAATAATGAGGCCTTTTCAAGAGACTCGCAGAGAAGGAATCTCAACCTCAATTGGTAACACAACATCTGCCCCATAAACCAAAGCATAGGGAGTAGCCCCTGTTGGTGTTCTTATGCTTGTCTTGTATTCCTAGAGAGCTGGATTGATCTAGAGATGCCAATCTCATCCAGATTTGTGCACTGTGTGATGTAGGATTTTAAGGATTGTCTTGTTGGATGCTTCCGCCTGTCCATTACCCTGAGGATAATAGACGGAAGACCAACGCTGAGTAATTTTAAACTTAGACCATAGCTCTATCAAATCCTTGTTTTTGAATTTTTCCCCATTATTAGTGATTATTGTTGAGGGTACACCATGCCTGTAGATGATGTAGTTGAGAATGAACATAGCTACTGATTTACCATTAGCAACAGTGAGAGGGGCTGCCTCCACCCACTTGGTAAAATAGTCTGTAGCTGTGATTATGAACTTATGTCCAAATGAGGATGAGGGGTAAATCTGACCCACCAAGTCAAAGTCCCATTGTTGAAATGGCCATAAATTAATGAAGGGAATAAGCTCCTTGGCTGGAGCATGAATTAGATTACCATGTATTTGACATTGTTTGCAAGACTTAGCAAACTGTGTAGCTTCCTTTTCCATATCTGACCAATAGTAACCAGCTCTAATAAGTTTACGGGCTAATGTTAGGCCATTAGAGTGAGACCCACAGATGCCTTCATGCACCTCTACTAACACATGTTGGGACTCATTGGATTCTAAACACCTAAGGAGGGTACCGTCTAGATCGCGTCTATACAAGTTGTTAGCTATGATGACAAACCGTGAAGCACTATAGATTAAGTGAAATTTCTCATTCCGGGTGTAAGTGTCTGGAACAATCTGGTCACGAAGGTAGGAAAAGATATGATGGTAGCAAGATGAGTCATGTCCAATGATAGAACAGATCATCCAGGAATCAGGGGAATCATAGGCTGGGTGGCGTAACGTCTCCACTAGGAATTTATGTCAAAAATCATTTTCTGGCATCTGTAGCATGGAGGCAAGGGTAGCCATGGCATCTGCTGCTTTATTATCTACCCTTGGAACTTGTTGAAATGTGATGTGAGTAAAATACTTTTTGAGGTCATCAACCAACCATTTATAAGGCACCAACTTGTCATCCTTTGTTTGATAGATATCATTTAGTTGATTGATGACTAACTGTGAATCTCCAAGGACATTGAGTTCATCTACTCACCACTCAATGGAAATATTCATACCATTGATTAAGGCTTCGTACTTAGAAATGTTGTTTGTGCAAGGAAACAACATCTTATATGCTTTTGGTAAAGAGTACCTTTGATGCGTAATGAATAGTATCCCAGCACCTGACCCCTGTTGGGTAAATGAACCATCAAAAAACATAGTCCATGATCAATGTGTGAGAAGTAATATGGACTCATCTAGGAATTCAATGTGCAATGGTTGATGATCTACTAGAGGTGCTTCTGCTAATTGATCTGCAATTTCCTATCCCTTAATGGCTTTTCTTTCCACATATTCAATATCAAATTCACTGAGAACCATGACCCATTTAGCTAGTCTACCTGTGAGGGTAGCTTTATTGAGAAAATATTTCAAAGGGTCAATTTTAGCAATTAGACGTGTAGTATGAGCCAGCATATAGTGCCATAGTTTTTGTGAAGAAAATACCACTGAAAGGCAAGCCTTCTCTATAGAAAAATATTTTGTTTCATATGAGACTAGAGTTCTACTAATGTAATAGTAGCTCTTTCTTTGTTGTGTTGATCTTCTTGAGCCAATAGGATACCCAATGATGTATTCGTAGCAGAGATGTAAAGTATAAGTGGCTTCCCATGAATAGGAGGCATCAAGATTGGCGGGTTCACAAGATACTATTTGATTTGTGTGAACCCTTCATCACATTCTTTGTTCCATTGATAAGCCACACCCTTGTGTAAAGTCTTGGTAAATGGTTGTGACTTGTCTGCTAGTTGTGAGATAAAACACCGGATAGACTGTAGTTGGCCTTGGAGTCCTCTCATTTGTCTAATATTCTTTGGTGGTGGCATTTCCATGATGGCTTGTACTTTTTCAAGATCCACTTTGATGCCTTTGGTAGAGATGATATAGCCAAGCAATTTTCTAGATGTTATGCCAAATGCACATTTCTTAGGATTGAGCCTTAGACTGAATTACTTCATACGATCTAGTATAGGACCTAGATCTGCAAGATGCTTCTTTCGGTGCATGCTCTTAGCTATAGTGTCATCCACATAATCTTCCATTGTTTTATGCATCATATCATGAAATATAGTAGTAACAACTCTCTGATATGTAGCACCAGCATTTTTGATTCCAAAGGGCATGACATTCCAATAGAAAGTGCCCCAGGCACATGTGAAAGTAGTTTTCTCTTGGTCATCTGGCACAATTTTTATCTAGTTGTAGCTAGAGAAACCATCCATTAGTGAGTACATTTCATACCCTATTGTCATATCTACAATCATATCAATACTAGGTAATGGAAAATCATCCTTAGGACTTGCCAAATTCAAGTCTCTGAAGTCTATGCAGACTCATATAGATTTATCATGTTTTGATACTGGAACAATATTAGAGATCCATTCTACATAGTCAATTACTCTGATAAATATTTCCTTAAGCAGTTTCTCCAATTCATCTTTGACAAGTAGAGCTACATGTGGATGCATTTTTCAAAGCTTCTGCTTGATGAGCTTGACACCTGGTGCAATGGACAAATGGTGCATGATTAGATTAGGGTCTAATCCTAGCATGTATGAATATTTCCATGCAAATTTTATCATTTTTCTTCTGAAGAATGTAGTGAATTCCTCTCTTTCTGCCTCTGATAGTGATTGTGCCAAATGAACGATCTGAGGTTCTGCCTCTGTACCCAAGTTGATAGGTTGAGTTGGTTCAATAAGCACATATGATTATTCCTGAAAATGACTGGGAAGTGCATCAAGTATCTCATCCTCGGGCACCTCAAAGAGGTTTTCACCCTTGGATACATATTTTATTTTGACTATTTTAGGCTCTGATACTGCCATAATGTGTTTTTCACCATCAGAGCACCTATTTTTTCTTCTTTTCACCTCAGTCATGTTGACACTTTCTTCACTAGTAGAGGATGTTACAAGTTTGACATCGTGTAGGTAATAGGCGAGAGTGTAATCATTATGGAACATAAGGACTTCATTATATGGGGAGGTAGAGTTCCTGTCTATAAGTTCAAGATGGAAAAGTGAAAGAGAAGTGACGGGTTCAAGTGCGTTCATGGTATAATCATCAAAATCATGGACAAGCAAGTCGAGACCTAAAGTGATCTCATCCAGAGGTATAGTTGAATCCCTTCGATTCCTAGCCATCATAGTAGACAATATGTTAACATCTATGGAGTTAGACTTGTGTGACCTTACACTAGATCCTTCACCTACTTCGAGAAGGTTTTCATATGGGTTAGCTATATCTGTATCTCTGTCAGAGGTGGCATATGACAAGTTGTCAAACTCATATTCATGAGAGTCTGTTTCATCATTGGGTGTCATGTCTAGAACATGAGTGAAATCAACCCTTTGTCCCCAGTTGGGATAATTTCTACCTAGAACCTCTGCTATGGTCAGATGAGCACCTTTTGATCTAGGTACCTCATTAGTGTTTGTAGCATCAGCTGCCTCTTGTGTAGTGAGAAGTGATTGGGATTCATGTTCAAACTATTCTTGAAAGTGTTGTGGTATGTATAAATCACCCTGATGACCTAGATTTAGAGTATATATTTCTTTCCACTCCTCATAAATTAATGGAGCCAAGGAAGTGGTGACATCAGAAGCACTATCAGTATCTACTATACTGACACGCGGGATTAATTCATCTGGCTCAGCAAAGAATGCCACCAAGTCTGGAGGAATAGGATAAGGAAAACTATCATCATCAGAACTATCTTCAGATTCTTCAGTTTTAGATGTTTCTTTAGGTGTTGGTTGTTTATCTTCTCAAGGTACAAACTTGTTTATCCCCAGTTGAAATGTGAGTTTCTAGAAGCCTATACCTGTAGAGTCATGTGTTCTGCGACCAATAGCTTCAAGTGGTGCAATGAATCCCTTATGATTCACACCTATGGAACCATTCCCTTTATAGCCAAAATGTTGCATAATAGATAGACCTTTGCCATGCTACTCAGCTTTTATGTCATAAGGAGGAATAGTTTGTTCAGAATTGTCTTCTCCTTTATAGATCCAAGCTTTGATAGCTCTATTTTCAGCTTCTTCTTCTAATGGTACTGTGGCTTGTACAAAGGTACCACCATACTTTGTTTGAGGAGGAACCATAGAAAGTTTAGTGCTCTTAGAAGGTCTCCCAAAAGAATGCGGAGACAATGACAAAGATGTAATAGATAGCACAGGTTCAATCTAATATCCTCCCATGTTAGTTTCTTTGAGTGTTAAACTCTTTTCCATTTCTTTTAATTTAGTCTCAAGGAGTTTAATAGATTCTCTGTTGGTAGGCACAAAGATATTAGCAGATTTTGTGAGGGCATTGCAATCATAGTGTGTATTAGTGAGTATAGTCACTTCAGATCCTTGGAATGGGAACTTAATGCACTGATGGTATGTGGAAGGGACAGCCTGCATTTCATGGATCCATGTCCTTCCTAACAGAATATTCTATGCCAAAGGAATGTCAAGCACTTGATAGATAACATCTCATTCAACATGGCCAACTCTGATTGGCAAGACAACTAGCCCATTGGATTTACGTTCTTCCTCATCATAGGCCTTAATAGTAATATTTTTGCAAGAATCAATGCAGTCTTTTCCATAGACTAACTCAGTAAGGAAACTAGCAGAAAAAATATTGAGGTCAGCGTCGTTATCTATGAGAACATAATGAACACGCTTTGGACCAATCATAACTTCAATGTGTAGAGCATTATTATGCAGGTGACTCAAAGAATGGTCATCTTCCTCAGAGAAAGACAAATAATGGGAGGAGGTCAAGTGACCTACCATGGATTGAAACTGGTTGAGATCAAGATCTTTTGGGACATTTGCCTCAGTGAGGGCTTTGTTCAGGATTTCCCTGTGAGCAGGGGAGATTTTTAACAACTCAAAAATAGTTATCTGATCATTAGTATGTTGTAATTGATCAAGAATGTTGTAGTTGGTAGCATTAGATGAGGAACCCACTTTTGGATTCTTATTGGTAGATTCAACCTTATCTTTTTTTGAAGGTTGAGTTGATGTAGATATAGAAGGCTTAGGCCCTTTGAGGATGATCTTAGCGTGAGATCGAGTAACAATGTTAGCACTGACTTGAGACTGTTCTTGGTCAGAAGACTGAGGCGTATTTTCTCACAAAATGAAAAGTTTTTTGGACTTGGAAGTATCTTCCCTTCCCTTGAGAATGATGACATTACAATATTTAGTATCAACAGGTTCAACCATATTAATGACATTGTCATTATTGGTGTATGTATAGTTGACCTTAGCATCAGTATTTTTGCCTTTAGATGATTCACCTTTTCCATGAGACAGAAATGGATCTTTGAAAGCTTGGTGATCAGAATTCTTGATGTGACCTCTCACAACAATAACATCACTATCGATGAGATCCTAGATTTTATGCCACAATTTAAGACAAGTAGCCATTTTATGACCTTTGTTTTGGTGAAAATCACAATAAGTGGATTCATTCCACCAAGAGGGTCTTGGTTGTGGATCATAAGGTCATGAATTATCCAGTGGAGTGAGTAAATGGTTTTCCAAGAGAGTCTTGTAAACTACCTCAAGAGGTTCTCCTAAAGGAGTGAACTCACGCTTGGGTCTAGAATCCCAAGGTTGAGGTCCAAAAAATTGTGAAGTACTCGGTTTGGAATCTATCACAGCTTGTTCAGTGGCTTTGGCCGCTTGCATCGTGGTAGTGAGATTATAGGCAGCCTTGGAAGGCTTAGGAGTCACATTGTCTACAACTCCATCATTCACAACACTTTGGTTCTTTTTGGGAAATTTGAGTTTATCTTTTCTTGAGGAGGAAGACCCTTGTTTATTTTCCTTGTGTAAGGTCAATTATCCTTTCTTGATCATAAATGTCTCAATTATTACAACTTGTTTAATCATGTCATCCAAGGTTAGAGGACATTGTAACTGTACTTGATACCCAAAGTTGGGGAGAAGATTATCAAGAAAGATGTCCAACTTTTTGGATTCGGGTATCTTGTGAGAATATTGTGTATAAAGTTGTCTCCATCTTTTGAGAAATGTTAAGAAGGATTCCCCATGATTTTGTTTCAAGTTGCAAAGATCTCAGATATGAACCAGATGTTGGATGTTGTGAGAATAGTATTGTAGAAATAAATTGGCAATTTTGTCAAAAGTTTTGATGCTAGTTGGTAGTGTAGAGAACCATTCCATAGCTGACCCTCCCAAGCTACATGGGAAAAGATGCATGAGATAGGTTGTGTCATGTATGAACTCCATGGAGAGAGCACCAAACTCTCTCAAATGGTCTTGAGGGTCAGATGTACCCAAGTATTTATCATATTTAGGAAGTTCAACTCCTTAAGGAAAAGGAGGCATGGAAAGATCTTTGTCAAATGGGAAAGGATAGATGCTTTCTAGCGTGAATTGTGTAACAGGTTTGTCTTTCTCTTTCAAGAGTTGAGAGAGTTGCTCTTGCATAGTTTGCATTTAATTTTGCAAGCGAGAATTTTCAATTTCTTCCTCTTTCTCAACAAGTGTTTCTATATTGTAATCAGAGGGAAGTTTAGCACCTTGGGTGGCTAATTCGAGAACGTATTTCTCCTTCTCTTCTTTCATTATGACTGCCATCATTATCATAAAGTTCTTATTATTGCGGGCCTCTATGATATCCCCTTGGGTTATCTCCTTCTCTTCTTGAAGAGGAGGGTTTTCAGTCTGGTTGAAACAGGGTCCACCCAGTTGACTATGATTTGTCATTTTGCTAGAATGTGAGTGTTCAATGTGTAAAGACTCAGTATGAAAAGCTTGAATGTTCTCAAATTTTGGGTCTTCTCAGAACAAAGGATTTTGAACCTGACTAAAATCCACTAGAAATGACCTTCTACTATAAGGTTGACATACCAGAGAAGGAGATCGAGATGATTCCTCACTAGATGTAGCCAGAAATGGTGTGGAAAGCACAAATTCATCTTGATTGATTGAAGGAAATGTTTTTCCACTTCGAGTTGTGACAGTCATAGACAAAGATTTAATAAGGGATGCGAACTAGGACCAAACTTGAAACTTTCTCAAAGTAAATGCACAGAAAGTGCCAGAGGGTGAAGTATCCTTGGTGCAAATCATCAGAGATGAGGCTAGAACAGCCAAGAGATGACTATTGCAACACAAGGCATGACGACACAGATGAAAGAGACCAAAAAGATATGAGATGAGACTAGTTTAAGCAAGAATCATGTAATCCTCAACCCAAGAAACAAAGTTTCAGACTGTGTGAAGATAGAGGGCAGAAAAATAGACCCAGATCAGAGACCAGATTTGACAGAAGTACGTTTGACTGATAGGAATCAGCTCACTGTTTTGGAAAAAGGCTTCAAACTCGCGTGAAGAAATGCACTTTCATACAGATATTCTCACTGACACGCATGAAACTTTGCAGTCTCACGCAAAGAATGACACCAGCCTAGTGAAGAAAAAGTGGCAAAATAATAGCACTGTTGCCAAATGTTGCGCGATAGTTTCCAGTGTATCGCGCAAAGATTCTCAGATAATGATGCGAAGATTGGGAAATGTTGTGTGAAACTATACAAATTCTGACAAATGAATGTTTACAAAATTAGATAGTTGAGACCAGATTGCGTTTCCCAAGATAAAATCATCTTGTTTTCTACCAGATAGTTTGAGTTACAGATTGTTTTGGACATGTTCAAGATTGACAGTTTGTGTGTTTTGACGATAGTTTTGATTGTTCAAATGATAGACCCATGCAAAACACATTAAACAAAATTTTTGTAGTACCAGAATAGAAACATCACAATCCTAGGATAGCCAGGATAGTATCTATTGAATCCCCACTTGAACTAAAGTTCAGCTATGCCTACTCTTAGCAGACAACTTAGAAGCTTGGAGGCACGGGCTCCTCCTTACATGTGCACTCACTTCTCAGGCACACCAAGCTTCAAACCCCAAAGGAATTTCTTCCCAAAGGGTTGTTGTCTCTACTAAGAGCCGTAAGAGTGTGGGGTGTCTTAGTCAGTCTCTGACCTTTCGCGCCAACAGATAGAGGGTTTTTGGAAACTAGAACAATATTTTGTAGTAAGGACATTTGTTCAGGTGGTTGTGATCAAGTCATTTTCCCAATAAAGGGGGCTCTCCCAATCCTTTCAAAGCAAGGCTTTCACCTTAACAATGTAGGGACTTTAATGCATCACTAGGGTACTGGAGGAGATTTTGGTTTCCACAATGAATTCACACCTGTCTATTGTGACATTAATCACAATATCATTTTTTATATACCAGTTTGGAAAGGCTTGGCTTTATCCTATTACCGGTTGGGCATCCACTCTCATCGGCTCTGCTAAAGCTCTCAGGAGGTAGCCACTCTAGAAGAATCACATGAATTTCTCTTACACCCAAGATCCATAAAGGCAAGGGGAGAGGATACATTCATGAATTTCTTAGGATTACAATCTAAAAAACACTTCAATCACGCAAGAAAATGATTTATTTTAAGCACCAACCAAAGTGTGTTTTAACTACTAAAAAGAGACATGAGAATTTGTGAAAACATGAAAGGTCTTCGACAAATGTCCTGAAATAAACCCACTAGTAGTTTGTAATGCCTTTCTTCATATTAGCATCCTGCAATAAACACGTTAGAATTTTATGATGGCTTTTCTTTATCTCAGCGTCCTGCAAACCACTGCTAAGTTGTTTCAAAAGATAAAATCAGAGAAACAAAGATGTCAGAAAATAGCAGATGGTTAGAAAATTGAGACAAGAAAATATCAAATGAAAGCTCTGGTGTGTAATTTTGTGGGATGATTTATACTATATCACATGAAGAAGTGTAGAGAGCCACGCGAAGAACTAGAAAGTTCACGCGAGACGCTTAGAAAGTTCGCACGAGATTAAAACGGAGCAGTACGGAAGTACTGATAGAACGCAAAAAAATGAAAAAAATGAAATTAAATGAGGCCAGAACATAAATGTACTTGCCCCACAATGGGTGCAAGAAATGTATGTGGTAAATTTGGCCTTCTTAACTCACCATACACTTCAGCATAGTCCTTCTTCACTAGATACACACAAGAATGAATATGAGATTATTCATCCTGCTTGCCTACATGATTCGACCTGTTGCCTTCTATCCAAATGGGGTTTTTGAAATAGCTCTCAGAACGAGAGTCTCACAACCATAGACCAATCTAGGAATGAAGGATTTTTCTCCATGAATGCAATGCAATGCAATGCAAAGTTATTCTAAGAATTGAAAGATGCAAGCTTAGTCTAAGACATGATTTCAATGCAATTATTCTAGGAATAAAAATTAATCTATTGTAAAATGAGATTATTCTATATGAGATTATCAACTAAGAATGTGGAAATAATTCAGTATTCTATCAATGCATGAAAGGAAGTGGGCATTTTGAATGAAGAATGAGAGTACTTTTATAGGATCAGAGGTGATCAGAATAGAAACTTTCCTCTTTGAAATAAAGCAGATGGAAAAGCCAGTTTAAATTAGAAAGCTTTATTTAAAAGAATACAATAAATTGTTTTCCCTTTTTCTTTAACTGTTTTCTTCCATTGATTTGATTCTGTTTTATTCGATTTTAATTTTTTTCTTTCTCTTTAAAGCACAATTAATTCAAAGTTTCCATTTCTGAACTGAAGATAAGATTTTGAGAGAATATTTTAATTAATTAAATAAATATGACCTCATAATTGCTTTTTCTCAATTATCTGAATAATTAAATTCAATTATTGGAAATGAGGATATTCATTTAATAATTAAATATCAGTTAATCCCTTTTTCATGTGTTTTAGCTAAAGAGGGTGAATTTAATTTAATTAAAGTGCTAGGACTTTATAATTAAATTAATTCGATCATAGGGTTTGTTTAGCTAATAGATATTTAGGAATTAAATGTAATGTATGATTAATACAGATTTAGGATTTTTTGCATTTGACACTTAGGTCAAGTAGAGTCAGTTAAAACTCAGAATTGCCTAGTACAATAGGATTTTGATGATTCAGAATAATGACAAATGCAACAAAATTGGTTAGGGTTGCAAGATGCCAATTTTGGGGTGTTACAAGGTCAAGTGATAAATTGTTAGTTTTAAATCCTCTAACAAGGTCACACTTAACAATGTATTTGTAACCTTTAACAGGGTTGGCTCTTCACCGAGCTCACTTCAGAAGAGTGAAAATTTTGGGTTACCGATCCCAAGTGGTTTTTCCCTTAACAAGGTTTCCACATTAAAAATCCATGTGTCAAATGTGTATGTGGTTCATTGCTTTAATGTTTTTCTTTACACATTACTAAAACATGATTGATTGGTAAACACTAAGTTATTTACTGATATTCAATAAAGGTTGAAGAAAGATAAAATTGCTATTCGATAAATCTTAAGAAAATGATAAATAGTTTAATCACTGAGCAACATATATTTGATAAGATTACTTAAAGGCATACATCTTGTACGACTAAAGATAACTAGAGTTTTTATATATGTGGTATAAATTTTTGGTTGGATTATTGGATTAATTATTGAGGCCAATTATTCGCCCCCCCCCTCAGCTATTCTAATAGTATTGGGAGTATTAGTCTATATTATTCTATGGTATATACCGATAGGGAGTCATAAGTTGGTATATATTATTTTTCTCTGATCTTCTAGTATTGAGATTGTGATTGCACGATTGTAAGCATTTAGTATGTGTTTTTGATCAATGCCAAAAGGGGAGATTGTCGGTATTCTAATGGATTTTTAGGTGCATTCATAAGGAGTCACTTATTTGGTTTTCAATTATGGAAACTAAGTTAGTGCAATCATGAAATACAATTGGTTAAGTAAAGACACAATCAGTAAGAAGGTAATGTAGAAAATTGGATAAGTCCAGAAGGCCGGTAGATAGTGAGAACATCACTTTGGTGGTGATCATGGTAGAAGTGGAATTATGAGGAGCGGTCATAGATATAGGGTCAACATGTTTATATTTTAGTGTGGTTCCAACCACAACTCATTTGGTTGATTGGTAAAAGAGTTTTTGTTGTCTCAGACATTAAGACAGGTAGAAATCAAGAGTTCTTGAGTAACAGTTGGTAAATCACAGATCGGTGAGTAATATAGTATGTGCGATGATTTCTAATGATTTGATGACATGGTATAGAGGTTATGAATTCAATTTTTTGATATTTATGTGATCGATACAATCATTTAAGATGGATTCAAGGTAGTGCCTTCGAGAAGTCAAAATGTGTTTGACTACTTTGGAGATATAAATTGTAGTTCTTATCCTTACCTAAACGCGGTCATGATATTCTTTTTATATTATGATCAAACCTTCATTCTTAATATTCATTTCCTTATAGATGGGTGAAATATCTCATCCTCTTCTGCCCTTGGACAAAAATAGCTACAATAACGTGTCAGCTTATCGGTTGCATTTATCTTAAACTCAAGGAGTTATCAACCTTTATTTATAATATTACTATATTTTAAGAAATGCAATTTTAACCCTATCCTTTAGTAATGATTCCCAATTTTTTGGGATCCTTTGTTGTTAACCTTAAGATGCCCTAGATATCTTCGTCTTAATGAAGATAGAATTGATAAATCTGAGTTTTGTTTTAAGTTAGGGGGTTTAGTTTTTTAACAGTTGTCAAATGGTAAGAAACATTGTTATGAGTCTAATAGCCCTTGTGAGTAGCTCATTATCTAATCCCTTATGTTTAAACTTATTCATTATATGTTTGATCTTCCCTAGATTAGACTTTACACTTTTAATTATTAAATATTCTTAACCCCTGTGCACCTCCTTTTCCGTCCTAACCTATTACTGGTTACCTCTTTAAATTTATTTCTCCAAGAAATCTTTTCATCTTAGATTCCTTGATAGAAGTAGGCATGAATGAATACGTGTGGTTAGAGGAGGGTGGATATAGGAAAAGAGGGAGAAATAAATTTAAAGCAGGGAATACCATGTAGACCTTATGGAAAGACATATTGTCAATTAGTGTCAAAACACTTAGTCAACTAGTGTCGACCGAGCCAACAAGAATTATGCAAAGTCCCGAGTGATCAACATTGCCCGAGTGATCATCATTGCCCAAGTGATCAACATCGCCCGAGTGATCAGTATCACCCGAGTGATTTACAGTATCACCCAAGTGATAGTTTATCACTCAAGTAGACTTCTCGACCCGACTAATAGTTTGAATCCAACCTTGCATATATTGTTAAATATAATTATGTTTATTGCAAGCCGACTTACAGAGTTATTTGCTGGATAAAGCTATATAGGTAAGATAGTTTTTTTTATCCAAGATGTAAAAAAGAATAAGTAAGAATGTATGCATAAGTGTAAAGGCATGCGAATGGAAGTTTGATTAAGAGTAGAAGTATTCAGGATAGTAGAGTCTCATCTATCACATTCATGTGATTAGTTATATTCAGAAGGCTCTTATTTAGCAATCATAGTTGCACAGAGCAGATCATCAACTAGTTAATTTTCACAAGTGGATCAGAAAAATCCTTTAACAAGGTGGACCTAATAGTCCTTTCTCTAAATCTCTTAATAGAGTTTCATTACTTATTGTATTGTAAAAAATCCTTTAAACAGGTGGACCTAATAGTCCTTTCTATGCTCCTAATAGGGCAGGCCATCAGAAGTGGTCATTGTAATCTCTAACAGGCTAAATTTATACTGCAGTACTAAATCTTGTGGGTATCATCCCCACCCTAGTTTTACTTTCTTTTGGAAAGGTTTCTGGCTAACCAAATATTGTGTTATGTGCTGTGTATAAATCTTTACTTTCATGTTCTATGCATGCAAACAAATAAGTTAATCTAATTGTGGATTAAAAGGGTTAAGTTTTATTGGTTCTTGATTCACCCCCCCCCCTCTCAGTCACTGGGAACATCATATATTTCCAACAACTGGTATCAGAGCAGTGGTTCTCTTATCAGAAGTTTAACATCTTGAGAAAAGATCAGAGGCTATGGAAATATATAGACTGGAGAAAGCCATCAAGAATGTAAAGATAGATCTAAAAGTGGCCATGGATCAGATCATGAAACTTAAGGAGCATCTCTCTCTTTCCTTGAAATGAAGAAAATAATTAGTAGTGCAGATGAATGACAAGAACTATATAGAAGAAAGAATTGAATACTTTTGCAAGGACAAAAGTTCTGAACAAGCTGATGCATCCTTTGAAGACTTACTTACAAAGAATCTTTCTTTACATGAAGAAGTCAGAAAGTTGAAGAGAGAATAGGAAATTCACTCAATCAGAATATGTGAAGTCATGGAACTAAAGAACAAAGAAGAAGATGACAAAAATATAGCACAAGAAGATAAAAGACTATTGAGTAAAAGATTAGAAGAAAAACAAAAATAAATCCAACACTTTTCACTTCAGCAAGCTGATTTGGAAAGTCAACTCAACAATGCAACACAGGAAGTAGACAATCAAAGAACATAAAATGAAAGACTACAAAATGATCTCAATGTTGAAAAGAAAACAAATGAAAGTATGATGAATTCACAAACTAGCATGGATCAGGAAACAAAATTTAGACATCATGGACAGACTGGATTAGGTTATACTGAACAAGGTGAATCCTCACAACAAGGAGCTCAAAGGAACAACAAGCCTACATGCAATCATTGTGGTAAGTTAGGGAACACATCAAATAAATGTTGGAACAATGGAATGTCAAAATTTAATGGAAAATGTTATAGTTGTAACAAACATGGACATAGAGCAAGTGAATGCAAAGAGAAACCTAAGTTTGAAGGAAAATGCTACAAGTGCAACAAACAAGGTCATAGATCTTCCGAGTGCAAAACTAAGAATTGGAATCCTAGTGAACAATTAGCCAAGGAAATTCTTGGTTGGGATTACAACACATGGTACATATGTTGTCATTATGGTGAATATGGACACATTGGTGCAAATTGTATGAAGACTCACTTCAAAAAAATGGATCCTACTAAGAGATGTTATGTATGCAAGCAACTCGGTCATCTATGCAAGAACTGTATGAACAAAGAAAAATTTGATACTTGTTTTGAGAATGGTAAAGCCAAAGAATCATAAATTAGAACTCAGATGAGAAAGAAATAGGTAAGGAAATCCTTAGATAATTTAGATCAAAGCAATGAAGGATCTAATGACACTCTAAATAGTGAACTGGGTGGATCTACCATTACAAAATAGGAATGAAAGGAGATAACTAGAACTGTGTAATACAAGCCATCCTACATCAGTTCTAGATAAGCTAAACAGTACAAATCCACATATTTATGAATGAGGACATGTTATAGTTCTACATGAGTTAGAATGTTAGTTACACCTATGTTACTTTAGCTTAACCAAGCTGAGTCGGGTGGTATTGATAATTGGAAAGTTGGTTTCACCCAAGCTTTCGAGTGAATCTGTGAAACACCCAAGTCATGCCAACTACTATGTATGGAGAATTTAATGAAACACTCTAATGGTTGAAAATCTCTTATAAATAAAGGATTGTAAAGATTATTTCTTACAAAGCTTTCAGTTTAGGAATTAATTCAGAGCCCTTAGTGATTCAATGTGAATTTTTGATTGTAAGCAAAGTTTGATCATTTCGTCCAAACAGATATGGCATCCACTTCCTACAACAAGGTAAAGATAGGTTCTGAGATGTTAGTAAGGAATGCAATTTTTGATCCTCCGGTGTTTAAGCTTCATCCAACCGTTATAGAAGAGATAGACCTGATGGGAGCTCATTCCCTGATTCCTCTGAGAGTGTTACTGGTTAACGACATTCAAAGCTTCTATCACTACAACATACAAGAGCTTGGAACCATTGATATGAACAAAGCATATGATGAATTATGTACAAATGGGAGTTTGAAGCCCAAGAATAATCACCTCAAAACCAAGGGTTTGACACACATCATGCACATGCCGAGGGATTTCTAGACAAAATGGATGAGATATGTTCTTAGCCTTGTCCATGACATGCAACTATAGTTGGAACATCCTATGATGATCACAAAGCAGGTAATTCACCGTGTCACTAGGTTCTCAATGCTAGATAAGCTGAAAGCTACCAAAACCCTAGCCTGGGATGACCTAGTTGAGTTAACTCTTACTGAGTGGGATGGTAGAGGCATGAGACTCAATGGAGTAACTGATATGGAATTGAAATTTTGCATTCATGTTATAGCCCACAAGATATATAGTTCGAGCAGACCCAACAGTATTCTGTGTGAAGCTGTTGACCTAGCATACAAAGTGGTGAAGAATAATTTGGTTTTAGACCTAGCAGAATTACAACTCATCTAGTTGAGAATGAATATAGAAAGCATCTGAGTATCCAAATCCAATTCATGTAAGTTTGGCTCTCTTCTAATCTACATACTCTTTTATGCTGAGAAGTTCTTTCCCTCCAAAGGTACAGTAGCATGGAAGAAGGATAGACCAATAATCCATCAGATTAATGAATTCATAGCTGAGTTAGGAGATAACTTTGATAACATTATGGATGGATATTTTGAGAGTTTCAAATAGAAGATGCAGAGTAGGTAGAGAATTCCCAGAAAACTAGTTGAGAATTACTAAGATGAAATCTATTTTCTAGTTGATTGAGATAAGGTTTATATACAAGCAGTAAAGCCTAGGGTTGCATGGGTAAAACTTCTACCATATGAAGTCAACAAACATGACACAAAAGATATCATAGAGGCCCTTGTAAATGAACCTGCCAATCCAAAGGCACCCTACTTTGGAACATATGAGGAAGCAAAGAGAAGGATATCTTTGGAAATTGAGATTCCCAAGATATTGAAAAGAGGTGAGAAGAGACTTGATACATTCAAGAAGAAGTATGGAAAGACCTCTGACTCTCCTGCCATCTCTAAGAGTAAAGAGGATATAGTTAAAATAGAGGATGTTGAATCTGAAGAAGAAAAGGAAGAAATTGATATTGAACCTCCATAGAAGAAGAGGAAGGAAACACCCAAATAGAAAAAGGAAAAAGGCACTACCCCTGATTTCACCTTGAGGAGATCAAGGAGAAGACTTGTACTGAGTGATGATGAGGATGATGAAGAAGATGATATTGTGGTTTTCACTAAACCAACACCCACACTTGATCAGAAGATTAAAGAACTAAAAGAAGGAAGAGCTATGAGTTATTTAAAGTCACTGAATTATGCTTCTAGGACCAAAGAAGAAAAGAAGAAGATTGAAGAAGCAGTGGTGGAGAAGATGGGAAAATGGAAATATAACCCCTCCAAGTTGAAGAACTATATGAATAAAGACCTATTTAAGGAAGTCTCCATTCCTAAATGGGCATAAGGGAATAAACATTGAAGAAATTTATGCCTGCAATGAAGGGAAAAGAAGTAAAAGAGGCCTTGAGAAAATATCAAAATAATCACACCCCCAAATTCAGGGCATTCCAAATATTGAACAAGAACATCGAAGATGTAGTCCAGCATGCCACATTAGTGTGGAAATCAATATTTGAGATGAAATAAGATAATGAGGTAGAAGTACCGAGTACAGACCCTCCTAAATAGGTAAATGATGATACATTACCCAAGGTATAGACCATTGAGGAGTCCAATGTTGAGCAGATTGCAATTGAGGTAATGGCATCATTGCCCCAATATCCTATCCATAATATAGTACATTCAAGAAAGGACAAGGTTGCAAAATCCACATTTGAACATGTAGTAACCAAGCAACAGGCTCCACTTACTACTGATCCAAGCATGCCTGAGTCATAGAAAGACAAGGTAGATATTTCTATTTCTAGTATTGACTCATCAGTTAATATTGATTCAACAATTGGTACTATAAAGTTCAATGACCTAATTGGAATGAATACTGATGAAAAGGATGAGGAAGGTAAAGGTAAGGAAATTGTTCCTTCATTGAGTCCTAAGAAAAATAGAAAAGAAAAATCAGTAATTACTGATGAGATAGATCTTGATAAAGAAATTGTGATTCCAAACTGGGATCAATCCATCTTATCTGTAGATCAAATGGATCTTTTGGGAGAATTGTGGAAGAAAAGAGCCACACAGTAGAAGATCTGAAAGGAAAGACAAAGGAATAAAGTATTTGATGATGTCAAAGGCATATTTGTAGATGCATTGTAGATTGAATTCAATGATAGTGACTCAATAATGGACCAACTTGTTGACATTGTCCACAAGCTCAATACAGATATGAATGGTCAAGAGAAGTTACTCGAGAAGGTAGAGAAGAAATTTGAGAACAAGGTTCTAGAAAATATTGCAAAGAAGATTGCAATTGACTAGGTGCAGCTTACCAATAGCATCAGCACTCTAGAAACCATCGTGACCAATGTGGTAGCACTATTTATAAAGTTGAGTGACACCTCTAACTTTACTATGGAGCTCAAGAACAAGATAGTGAAGATTGATGCAGACATGAAGGAAAGTGCAAGACAATTAGCACTTGACCCGAGCACCAATTCCGCTCACTTCATGAAGATCAAGTATCTTATTGATCTACAGGCTGAATTGTTGAGAGAAGAAGCAAGGACTATAGACTCACTTACAACAATCCAGATCCAACTCCTTGTTGGAAATAATCAAGACTAACCAAGTTACTGAGAGGGGAGGGGTGAATCAGTAACTCTTAAAACTTTAAATCATTTCTGCACTTGTATAATTTTAACCATTCATTCATCTAATCTACTGCAAGCATAAAAATGTAATCATTCATAACACATAACACAAAGATTGGTAACCCAGAAACCTTCCAAATAGAAAGTAAAACTGGGGTGGGGATGGTACCCACAAAACTTTGGTACTGCAGTATAAATTTGGCCAGTTAAGGCTTACAATTATCACTTCTGATGATCTGCCCTGTTAAAAGCAATTAGGACTGCTAGGTCCACCTTGTTAGAGGATTTACAAACATACAATGAAGTATGCACTCTGTTAGAAGATTTACAAAAGACTGTTAAGTCTACCCGGTTAAAGGATTTACAAACTGATTC
>MU223806.1:504238-517466 GCA_018584345.1 Thuja plicata | reverse complement strand
ACTGAGTCGGTAGAAGCTTGGGTTCCTCAAGCTGGCTCGGTGATCTTCTGATACTCGGCATCCACTACAATACTCGGCATCGTCATGCTCTCGGTAAGAGTAGAAGCTCGGTCCATACTAGTCCTGACGTGTAGCTTGGAACTCGGTAGCTGTGGTGACTCGGTAGATATAGTGTCACTCGGTAACCACTGGTGACTCGGTGATAACTGACTTCTCGGTTGGCTTCAACTGATGGCTCGGTAGTTATGGTGAAGCTCGGTGACTACCGTCTGCTCGGTAAATGTTTCTCTTCTCGGTAAACACTGCTGAACTGTTCATATGCTCGGTGACCACTATTCTGCTCGGTATGAACTGTTTAACCGGTGAATGCTCGGTATAGGTTGTGGACTGAGTGATGAGCTCGGTAAGCATTCAGAATCGAATAAGTGTTTTCACTAAGTGTTTTCACTGATGACAAATATATTATAATTCCAACACTCCTACCACACATGGATGGGATGCAGAAATGCATGACACATGCAAAGACACTCATTCATGACAATAATTTCTTAGTTGTTGAGCTAATGATAGAGTTGTCTGTAGAGCTACAAGTTGAATTGCACATCATGAAGGTGCTACAGAACAATTGGGACAACACTTTGTCTCAGATTTTGAAGGTACATAGTGATTTCCCATCCTACATTGGAATAACCTTGTAAATATAACTTTTGGCATTTTTTGTCAAAAATAAGGGGGAAATATCATTATATTATAATTAAGGGGAAATTTCATTGGGGAAACACATGTACAGTGGAACAATGTAGAAAATACACTTTACAAAAACAATTTTGAAAAACACAAAAATAGAATCAGTTGGACCCGAGTAGCAGAAGCAGTGTCAAAAATCGAGCAGAAAGTAAGGGGGAGTTTTGACAGAATTCAATGATAAGTGTTTTTGTCACTAATGCCAAAGGGGGAGATTGTAGACGTTATGGAAAGACATATTGTCAATTAGTGTCAAAACACTTAGTCAACTAGTGTCGACCGAGCCAGCACGCATTATGCAAAGTCCTGAGTGATCAGCATTGCCCGAGTGATCGAAATTTCCTGAGTGATCAGCATTGCTCGAGTGATCAATATGACCCAAGTGATTTACAGTATCGCCCGAGTGACATTTTATCACCCAAGTAGACTTCTGGACCCGAGTGAAAGTTTGAAGTCAGCCTTGCATATATTGTTAAATATAATTTTGTTTATTGCAAGCCGACTTACAGATTTATTTGTTGGATAAAGATATATATGTAAGATAGTTTTTTTTTATCCAAGATGTGAAAAATAATAAGTAAGAATGTATGCATAAGTGTACAGGCATGTGGATGGTATTTTGATTAAGAGTAGACGTATTCAAGATAAGAGAGTCTCGTCTATCACATTCAGGTGATCAGTTATATTCAGAAGGATCTTATTCAACAATCATAGTTGCACAGAGAAGATCATCAGCTGGTTCATTTTCACAGGTGGATAAGCAAACTCCTTTAACAAGGTGGACCTAATAGTCCTTTCTATGCTCCTAACAGGGTAGGCCATAAGAAGTGGTCATTGTAAGCTCTAACAGGCTAAATTTATATTGCAATACTAAATCTTGTGGGTATCATCCCCACCCCAATTTTACTTTCTTTTGGAAAGGTTTCTGGGTAACCAAATATTGTGTTATGTGTTGTATGAATATTTACTTTCAAGTTCTATGCATGCAAACAAATAAGTTAATCTAATTGTGGATTAAAAGGATTACGTTTTATTGGTTCCTGATTCACCCCCCACCCCCCCCCTCTCAGTCACTAGGCACATCATATATTTCCAACATACCAATGGCCTTGGACTAGGCAAAAATGTTTAAAGCTCTCCTAGCAATTTTGGTCTTCTCCTATACCCCTGAATACATATATAACTCTTCTATTATGTTGGGAAAATCTCTTCCTTTCTTAAATCAAGGATTAGTTTCCTTTGTTGATCTCATATGTCTAGGTAAATTTGATTCCAAGTTTATTCTGATTTTGATTTTAGCTGTCTTTGGATTATATATTTATATATATTGATAATACATATATATATTTATATAAATATAGATATAGAATTCACAAATGTGTATATATATATATATTTATTTATTTATTTATTTATTTATATTTATATTTATATTCATATATATATAAACATATATAAAAATATATATTCATTTTTATTTTTGTCTTTATTTCCCTCTTTAAGAAATTTAGTATAGTCACTCCCAATCACTCATGAATGGAGAATTTCTAAAATTGATAAATCAACAAAGTAGATAGATTAGATTTAATATTTATTTTTAAGGTTGTATTAATTTCATTAAATTACTAGATAAACCTTTTTCTTAGAATTGAACCTTTCATAAATCTTTGATTACTAATACTAATAATCCCAATAAGATCTAAGATTATCTCGTTTTCAATAAAGATGGCTTTCTAATGATTTTTAAGGTTTTCATCATGAATGATATTTAAAGTTTTCATCATGAATGATATTGAAATTCATTAAGAGAATTAGATTAACTATTTATGGTATGTGTATATATCTAAAGTAAGCATCATCTTCTCTAAGGTCGGCATAATCTCAGATTAATGGAAATATCTTAGTATCTTCTCCGGTCTGATTTAGACTAGATGCAAATTGCTAAAATCAGGAATTATGATGTTACCAGTATATTTAACTAGAACGTATCATAAGATAAATAAGTATATCCCTCATCCAATACAGATTCTTTCACAATACTTTTCAACTATCCCCTAAAACCCCAAGTGTGGTTTGACATTTTTATGTTGATCTTTTCCCCAATGGTATATCACAAGCGAGTTGTGATCACATTCTAGTAGGCGATTTGTAGGACTTAGTGGATCCCCTTCATGGAAGGGCCTCCCTTGTTGGTGTATGTTTAGTAGTAGAATAGCATTTCTATGAATGATTAGATATCCTAATAATTTATCTTTTAATATTCTGAAACTGTTGTAACTTCCCTGGCTAATCATTGGGCTTCTTTGCAACCAACGATTGTGCTCCTCGATAGGAATTGAATGGTCTTCTCAAAATCTATAAGTAACCTTTCTTGAAAACTATCCCCTATTTCCCATATTTTTATTCCCTTTCAAACATGACTTCATCCATTAAAATCACAAGCTCTAAGTTCCAAATTTCATTTGATGGCAAAATTACCATCAATCGTCTGAAAGCTATAATGTTATCAACCTATAACTTAGTTCTTAGGGAAGTCCTCAAAATCCTGGGTAATGAATTTATAACCAATTCGGACAGCTTCAAGGTTAATTCTGATATACCAACAATGTTTATTACTTCATCTCTCCAAGTTGACCCAGGGAAGGAAGATATTGGGCATTTGTGAAGAAGGATATTTAAACAACAATATCTTCATAACTTGTGGTAAGTGATCCAAAATATTAGACCAAACTTGTCTATTCCAAAACTGAGATTCTATGAAAATCCCACTATAGGGGGAGTACCTATACCTTCATACCTAGTTTTTTCATCTGAAGACCTTGATTCTTTCTTCGAAACAATACATTCTATTTGAAGGAATTTGGATTTCCTTTTCATTTTTTCCATGTCCAACCCCTCGAGGAGGAAGAATGGTTTGCAGTTTTCATTACAGATGATGATGTGGAGAACATGGACAGAGATGGTTTTTGTGAGTCTGAAACTGAGGAGGCTGGAAATAGTATGTTTTAAATAGTATCATATTATCCTTGATAAATCTTGGTCTTCTTAGTATAGTTCTCATAAACAACTGTGAAATTTCTTCTTTGAGAGACTTTTCTAACTTTAAGTTTTTCTATCTGTTTTCCTTTGGATTTCCTAGGCAATGATATCTTTTCAGTGTGTGTTTCAAATGATTTTTATATCCTTATGTTGTATACATTTCATGGAAAACTTTAATAATGAATTAAAAGATATTTTTCTAATCATATAATTTGTACCTTTCTTTCCTTTATCCCTACTTTCTCCTTAGGAAAGGGGCTCTGAATTTTAATTCCTAAGAAAGAATTACCTCCCCTGGTCAAAAGATGATTGACATTATTTTATTTCATTTTAATTATTTATTTTATTTAAAGGTCGCCTATTGTGATTTCTCTCCCCTTATTCTACAAAATTAGAATTATATCACAGCACCTCCTCAACAGTTTTCTCTCATTGCAAGGATAGGACTAATATTAGATGCTATAAGGTTGAGTTATTTACTAAGTTAACTGGAAAATGATGCTATGGTATAAGGAAAATCTATGTTTTTAAAACTGACTTATATTTTATTGGGATTCTAATTGTTAGTAATAATCATTTCAGATCTTAAAACTAACTCAAAAGAGGATTTTGCAGATAAATTCCTTATTAACCATCAGATAGCTCAGTCTCTGATCGTATTAAAGTATTTTATGATTAAAGTGGTTGTTGAGGGCAGGTAATTTGAATATCCATCTAAATTATAATCGGTAAAGTATAATTTTTCAAAGGAGAGGGTTTATGTAATACACTAACTAGTTTATCATAGGGGATTTAGTTTTCTATTATTTAATGTCTTAAGCCTATTACATCTCATGTTAACTCAGATAGTAGAAGGAAATTTTTGTAGCTCTGGGTGTTGTAGAAAATAGCAGGGAAAGAAGCCAAGTGCCCTAGGTGGATAGCTTATGGAAGATTATTATAAACACTTTTTGCACTCTTTGGTCTAGTATATGGGATTATTGTAATATTGGAAAATAAATTTTGGATAATTTTCTGTGAAAAGGGGTATGCCCTTGATATGACTATGTGTGATCTGGACTAAGTCTTGGGCTAGACAAGAGGTTTTCTTCTCTATTCTTTCCTACCAGTGCCCACGGTGAATGGAGACTTATGTAATGAAACTTATGATTAATAAAATTATCATGGCTTCGGCCTTTGCCTATAAAAAAAATGCGATCATGATAAAATGTTTTATTCTTTGATATTATCACTTTGGCACATGGTGCTTTCATGGGAAAGTATTTGAAGATCATTTTTTGGTGTATTTGATATCGATGCAAGTTGTGTATATATTAGGAACTGCTCATATTGAAATGTTCTTGTTGTTGTAGTTGTTTTGTGGGTTATGCAATTATTGTTTTGTGATTTCAATTTGAGGTTGTGATCAGAAAGGTGATACACAGAGAGTAGAGAGAAGTTATAGATAGATTGGATCTGACAAGAAATCAGTGCTACATCTAGATCATTCATCTTGTTCTTCCCTAATAGTTGCAACAAGAAAAATCCCTTAACCGGGTGAACTTTCACAAGTTCTTATTTGTAAATCCTTTAGTAGGGTAACTTCTTTATTGAGGTTTGAAATCCTCTAGCGAGGTAGATCATAACTGATTTGATTGTACTCCTAATACTGCTATTTTTTGTCGTGGAAACCCTTTTAAGATAGAGAAAACCACAGTGGGGATGACACCCACAAATCTCTTTACTACAGTAAAATATTTTCCCTAATAGCAGCTTTCAATACCCTGTTAGGGGCTCACCCTATTAAGAGTGACTAGTACCTTGTTAGAAGTACAAAGAGACCTTTTACGATATACCTCGCTAGAGGATTTAAAAATGCTTCTCATAAGTTACCTTTTTATATGATTTTTACAAAAGACTTGTTAAATTCTACCTTGTTTAGGAATTTAACCTTTCTAACCAATTAGAGTTAGCCTTAATAAATTAACTCAATAACTGATCTAGAATGACACTGCTTTCCGTTAAGATCCAATTTATTCTCTGAACTCTTTATGCAATACTCTGTCGTTGTATTTGATCACAATCACCAAAAACATGATCAAAAACCCTAAATCATTGATTTAGCATTCCTTTATATAGTTTTTTAAGTCAGTTAAAACATTAAAAACAATTCACAAGTCATCCCTCAACTTTGACTTAACTCATGAAAATATGCTCCAATAAAACTTAATATGTCGGCACAAAACATAATTAAAACATTTAATACATAACACTGGAAATAACTTAACTGCCTTGAATATTTGATCATCAGGAACCAATCGGTAACTCAACTGGCTCATATAGAACACAACACCAAAATACTAACTTTCACAAAATGTTGAGTTAACTATCACGGTCGTACATCTGAACTATTCTGACCATATGGATGCACTCATAACGATTGCATCTCCCAATTTTCTCACCATCTTGAGCACTACTCAAAATATTTTCATGTTGCTATCTTCATGTTCACCAATTAGAACACTTAACATATCTTCTTTAGCTATTCATCCTGTCGATCGGTAATTGTAACCTATTCACCAAAACTAATAGAGTTAATAAGATGACATCAATGACAAACTCAAACTCATGATTTCACCTCCAAAATCCATCATAATTCCAACACTGACAACCTCTCAATCACAATAGGGAAAAATTTAACACCTTTTGACATCAATGACAAACACTACCAAAGTCAGCAAACTCCCTCTTTGGCATTGATTTACAAACTCATCTCGTCTCTTCTTTCTCCTCCTTTTTGATAGCATATGAAAAAGTAATAAATAAAAATTTAACTTACTCCCCCTTAGTATGAATCACTAGAAGTTTGATAATGCAAAAACTCACCTCTAAGTAAAGAAGTAACAAAGCTTGATGCATATCTATATTTTGTCAACAAGACTCTTGAAATATGAGGTAGTACATGCCAAATGTTTTCAAACTTGGTGAGATATACCATTTTTTATTCCTACACATACTATAAGTTTCTCCATAAGTACAGCATTTTCAAATTTCTGATGTAAATTTCCTCATATCAAGTTGTCATCGCTGCTAAACAATATGCAATCAGCCAAGACTATTTATTCTTAAACACCCATCATCAATTAAAACAATTGATACCATTGACCATATATTGATTTTCATGATTTTTATAATCTTGAACTTCGAATTTTTAATAGAGATCTTCACATTAAACATTTAAAATCAAAACATATACAAAGCATCATTTACCTATTCTCGTACATTGTTGATTTTTCATCCATGAAACCATGTCATATTGCATTACATCTTTTTCTTTACCCTATTGATCATTCTCTTAATCGCATCATCATTGCACAAATGCACATGAAACAAGTTAGACATGATATGATCAATAGTGTTACTATTGAAAGTTCCAAAATTAATCTTCACTTATTATCAATTTGTTGTCGTAAAATGCACAGGTTTAACTTTTCTTCAGACTGACTTCTTGCTCATATTGACTTTATTTTCTTCATCACTTTTGGAAATTCATTGTTGAACCATACCTCTATTTTCTTCCTCAAAAATTATATACTTGTTGTCACCCAATCAAAATTTAATCATCACTACACATTTTTGTGAAAATAATCATCACAAGAGCTTATATAACCTAATTTTGTTTTGACAATTTGTGCAAGGGAAATTTCACTAGAATGCAAGTAAGAGAGAGACTATCTGACATAAGAAACACATTAGTAGAAACCTATATTATATAGCATAGATATCTGATATAGATAATTTGGTTTACATAGCATCTCCAATGCATACTCTTTCTCAATAATGAAGCTACAAAATTACTTCAATCTTCATGTCGCAGCAGTGACAGAATCGGGACATTTTTCAATAATTGATCAATTTGACCCCCTAAACCTTAAAACCATTTTTTCTAGAAGAAATAAAATTTGTATGTGAAATCAATATCTATTAACTCCCCAATTTATAGATTCATACTATCTTTTATGTAGTCACACGAATATATTTCCTAACTTATAATTCTGAAAATCTAAACAATGTTTTACCTCGCAAATTACCTCTTCAATAATTGCATCATGAACCTCCAAAAGAATGAAAACTCCTCAATATACCTCCACTAGGATAGAAATCAGTTCAATTATAATAAAATTATATAATAGAAGAACACATACCACTTGTTAAACTTTACCACAAGTATACAATAATGAAATAGCACTGAATTTTCAACTTCCTGTAACAGCAGATCTCTTAGAATATTTTCAGTATATGAATCTCCAATATGCATGCTAATGCATACAATTGTCAACAACTTAATGTGGAATAGAATCTTTCCTTTAACACCTTATGCAACCAATAGAAGATTTACATTACCATACCTTCCTCCTTTTCTACAGAGGGATAAAAAATGTTACTATAATATACTCCCCCTTAGAATTTTCTACTTCTCAGGTCCTTGATGACATAACATGTGAAATGAGTGCACATTTCATCTTTATAGTTTCATCATCACCTTCATTCAAATTTCTTCTCCAGAGCATAGTGAATATTTTCTTCTTGTCATGACTACCAATAAGTCTCTCACAATTGTTTCTACAAAAATGTGTTATATGTCCAAGGTGATTACACTTATAACATATTATATTCTTATTTTTATGAGCACACTTTCTTTAACTGAGTTACAATGACCTTGGTTATGGCAATTAAAACATATTTAACTCTTTGAAGCAAAGAAACTTCTTCCTAAAAAATCATGTTTTCTCTTATCGACAAATCTACATGTTGTAGCTTTATGACCATAACCATTGTAAACATAACAGTATCCCTCAAAAGAATGATTTTACCTTATTGACTTATTATGCCAAGAATATAAAGAACCTCTTCTTGCAATGTTATCACCTGATTTCATTTTATCTTTGCCCTTAAGTTCAGAAGCATGTTGGTTCAAATCAACCTTTTTCTTAGGTATTTTCTTAACTATAAATTTCTTCCCATCTATAGAAGTAAAGATTGTCTCGTGCTTATTTCCTTTTGAAGATCTTTGTCCAACCTCGTATCCCAAACTAGTAGGATCCTTAGAATTTTATTTCTTGTCCAACATCTCATTCAACATATTAGTACTATGATCAAACCTCTGATTTTTATTTGATTGATTCTTAACTCTTTCAACCTTTATCTTCAAAGAGACAACTCCACCTTCAAGATTCATACATTCTATTCTTTTCTCTTCCAAATCAGATTTTGTTATATATGTCATTCTTTTACATTCTTCAATTTCAATTTTCAGATTTATGATTATATTATCTTCCAATGTTTGTTCTTCTAATGGAGTTATTATTCCGATTTCTTTTCAAAGAAATAACTTCATCTTATAAGTTTTTACATACCTCTTCCTTGTTTCTTAACTTGGCTTCCACATCTTCTTCTGCCTTTTTTATTACCAAGACTTGATCATTTAAAAACTCAATCATCTTTTTCGATTCACTATAATTTTTCACAACTTCTTTATTAACCTCAACACTTTCTTGTAAGCATACCTTGAGATATTGATTTTCTTTTCTAAGACTCTTGATCACATCTAGGGCTGAAAGGAATTATTCTTCAAGACTAACCACTCCTTCTTTTGTTTCCTTATCAGTAGAGATGCCAAGCACATCTGCAATGCAATATTTATAAGAATTTAAATTATTAGACAAATCAATAGCATCATTTAAATCTGATTTATTTTTAGATGAATCTTTCATTTTATTGTTCATGAATTTATTATACACAGTATTCCTTCTACCAAGACCTGCCCAAGTTGATTAGACTTATGAACGGGAACCCTGCTCTTATACCACTTGTTGGAATACTAGGATCACTGAGAGGGGGGTGAATCAGTGATCTATAAAAAAAAAATTAGACTTTTTAACGTTAAACCGGTGACATATGCAATGATTAATTTAACATCATTAAGTAAATGTGCTTTAGATGCAATACAATATAAGAAATAAGGCATATTCACACATTAGGATCATTGACACTTTGTTTATAGTGGAAAACCCCTCAGGGTGAAAAACCACTTTCTTGAATATCTTTTATTAAACCTTTAATCGAAAATGTTTAGAGCACCCACTCTAGGAGCACATACCCCTTAAAATTTAAAAGTACTCACTTCATGTTGATTTAGAAGCACCAACTTCTCAAAGAACCAATTAAGGGGGAGTAAGTTAATTTTTTGTTTATTCATTTGTCTTATGCGGTCAAAAAGGGGGAGAAAGAAGAGAAGAGATGAGTTTTGACATCAATGCCAAAGGGGGAGTTTGTTGACTTTGACAGTGTTTTTCATTGATGTCAAAAGGTGTTAAAGGTTTCCCTGTTGTGATTGAGAGGTTTTCGGTGCTTAGATAATTTTTTATTCCTTATGTCTATCACATTTATCATATTGTTATCTCAAGTTTATTCTCATTGGTTTCTAAAGTGAATGCAGTTAATTCCTGTCGCACTAATGACAAGAATTGACTGCATTCACTTTAGAAACCAATGAGAATAAACTTGAGATAACAATATAATAAATCTGATATACAGAAGGAATAACAACTTATCTAATAATTGACAACCTCTCAATCACAATAGGGCAACCGTTAACACCTTTTGACATCAATGACAAACACTATCAAAGTCAGCAAACTCCCCCTTTGGCATTGATGTCAAAACTTATCTCTTCTCTTCTTTAATTTATTCAAGCTTGCATCAAAGCCATGTCATAATATATGTTAACATATCATCTTCAAATATAAAACACTTCTTTAATCTCAAGATCAGTGATCTACTCTTTTAGGCACCCTGCAACAAAGATTTTGTTACCAGACATCTGCAAACCAATCATTGCATAGACTCCATATTAAGTTGTGACATGAGTACTTAAATTTAAACATAATTATTATGTGTAACATGTACTCAAATATCCTTTACTCTGCCATATTTTGATCACCACAAATTATTTTTCACATAGAACAGAGGTGTCAAATACTTAAAACACATTCTCATTTGAACCGAACGAAGCAATCAATCAAATTATTTTGTCTTCTTTCCTTGTAGCAGCAGTGACAAACATATAGAAAACACTCCAAATTTTTGTATATATTTAACACAAATTATTAATGTCATTATTTATAATAAAAAAACATTTCATGTCACAAACCCTTACTCACTCCTCAAATTACATATTTCTTTCCATTCATGGCATTGAATTCTATTCAAACTTTTAAAAACATTTTCTCATGCTAGTGAAATTATATTGTTGTATTGTCCTAAAATTTTAGTACCCATAATTGGATGTCTTTTAGGGCATATTGACCCTATTTTGGTGATTTCAAGATCTAATTGTCGGTTATGCATATTTGACCTTTTTTCTCAGTTCCTTTTTCACACCTCTCGATGGGTCTCCACCCTTCTCTAGGCATTTTTACCTAGGGGTATAGTCAAAGTTTGACTGCACACCAAGGGGTGAGGTTGAACTTTGACCTTACCCCCTATGGATTTGTCTTAATTGGGCTTGGAGATCAATTTTGGGACCCTTCTTCCTATGGCTTTCCTATTTATTGTCTGTGTCAGCCTGCCCTCGTTTAAATTTCAAAATGAGGATAAAAGGATTCTTTATCCCCTCATTTTTCATCATAAACATACATGAACACACATGAAGATAGATTAAGAGGGGAAAATATTATGCAAGCATAATAATTCAAGAATTTAATCATTCAAGTGGTGAAGGGAAGGAATCTATTCAAGGTCTCCAAGTCTTCTTCATAGATCCATTCAAGCAAGTCAATCTCCTTTCTTTGATGCAAGATTTCTCTCCCATAATAGCCAAGTAGAGAGCTTCTCAAGTGGTGCAAGGAGGTTAATTCCATTCTTCTTCAAGTGGTGTAACTACATTCATGATCTAGAGATGGTGATTATAGATCTCATACATTGGTGAGGACATCCTTGATCTTCCTACATCTCCATTCCAAGTTCAAATGCAATCATCTTCACAATTTTTTGTCATTTCTACATCCGTTCATGAGGGTTTTACACAAGGTGAATCAAACATTTACCTTCTTTCCTTTACAAATTTGCATTTAGATATTAATTTCAAGGTTAATTCCTAAAACAAGGCTTGACAAAGGTAAGCCCCTTTACAAAAAAAAAATCCCCTTTTTATGTGTGTAGGAACAAGTTTCAAGATCTATGGAGCTGGATTCATGAATTTTTGGGCTTATCTCAGAGATCAAAATCAAAAAGTACACAATCTCAAATAGAGGAGTGTAGTCAAATCTCAACTTGTACCTCAAAATTCAACTTATTCCTAGAGTCCTCATATTTTCACAGTCAGAGGTTACAGGTGTCAGGGTCCCAGATCCAGAATGATTTCAGTCTATGACATCTCTGTGACTAGAAATTGTAGTTTCAAGACATATAACCTCCTAATTCATTTCAAGGTGCACAAATACTTCTCTAATCTTGCATTTACTTTCAGATATATCTTTGCATCAATCATCCTTAATTAATTTTCAGATCTATACTTATTCATTAATCAAGTAGTCAAATCCATTAATTCCTTAATAGTGGAAATAGGTATTATCCTCCTCCCTTTTATTCTAGGTTTTGCATTTTCACCCTTCATATTGGGTTATGCTAATCAAGCTTGGATACAAAGATGTTGGTTTTATCTATTTTCCAAATGTATAGGCCCTTAAACACAATAAAAAGGAATTTGGTGACTAATCTCTACCTTAGCATTGCTCACCATTTTCCCCTATACATTTTGGTGAACCCGATGCATGATACCTTCTTTTGATGTGATTGTTGGATGTCTCTTTTGTGTAAATTATTTATGCATTTGATATCTTTTGATGTAGTTACAATAGTTGATAAGGTTGGACTTGCTGTCAAAACTGGAATGGGGCTAACTAGAGGAAGACTCATGGATGTACCGACTGTTCCCAAAACTGATGTACATGTAGGAGTGCTGAATGGTGTAAACATTTGTGCTAAAGAAAATGTCAAAACTGGAGAAGTTGTTGCTAAACTTACTATACTTGCTGTAGGTGAAGTGAAAATGAAAGGACTTGAAATTGCTGCTGCTGCAGTTGTGATCTCGGTGACTGAAGAAGTCACTTGTTGCTCGGTAGAAGAAAAACTCTGCATCTCGATGGATAATGGCATGCTCTGCAGCTCGGTGGATGAGGTAACTGTTGGGGTCTGGAGCTAAGAGGTGATTGGCAAGGATTGAGCAGTAGATGTAGCTGTTGTGCTCACAATCCTGTTGGCTGAAGCTGTTGCCATGGTGGATGCAACACTTTTCTGAGGTGAGTGAGGAAGGGATGCAATGACTTCTGCTGCTACCTGTTCTGGATCATCTTCTTCATCACCTATTATCACCGTGTCATCTTCTTCCTCAGCTGCTTCTTCT
>MU223806.1:479236-500113 GCA_018584345.1 Thuja plicata | reverse complement strand
AACAAAATATTACTGAGTCAGTAGAAGCTCGGTTCCTCAAGCTGGCTCGGTGATCTTCTGATACTCGACATCCACTACAATACTCGGCATCGTCATGCTCTCGGTAAGAGTAGAAGCTCGGTCCATACTAGTCCCGAAGTGTAGCTTGGAACTCGGTAGCTGTGGTGACTCGGTAGATATAGTGTCACTCGGTAACCACTGGTGACTCGGTAGTAACGGTGAAGCTCGGTGACTACCGTCTGCTCGGTAACTGTTGTTCTTCTCATATACTCGGTGACTGCCTTACTGCTCGGTTTGAACTGTTTGATCGGTGAGCTTTACTGAATACTCGGTATAGGTTGTGGACTGAGTGATGAGCTTGGTAAGCATTCAAAATTGAATAAGTGTTTTCACTAAGTGCATTCACTGATGACAAATAGATCATTATTCCAACAGGTTTTATGTGTTCATATCATAGTGCTATAATTTATGCATTTGGATATCTCCTTAATCAAACAACACATTAATTCTTTTAATCTTAAAATTGGATTAGATATACATTACTATTATTTTTTACATAACATTAGATCTCCTATTTTTAATCACACATCTTTTTCATTTCCTTTTCATTCATTTCTTGCATGAGCATTGTTACTTTGAGTCCTTCATATATTATTTCAGTTAGGAGAAGTCATTAGACATATGGGTTCCTTTAATCCCAAGTCATCTTTCTTTCTAAATCTTGGTGAGACCAACATGCATAACTGTGAACTTCCCCCATCTCTTCAGAAAAATTATTATCACTCTTCTCATTATGAAGAGGAAGCCTTAAGATTTTCTCTCAAACAAATCCAAAATCTCTCCATGAACATGGACAAATTTAAACATTGGTTAAGTCAAGAATATTCTAATCCCGAAGCTTTAGCCTTGATTGGTGGTTTAAAGAAATATATCCAAAATGATAAACATGGTATTGATTTCCTTTGTTCCTTATCCCATATTTTTCATACTAATGTTAATCCCATTCAAGAAGCTTCTCAAGAGATAGGATACACTCAACATCCTTCTAGTGTTGAAATTTATAATCCTATTCCCACTTCAATTCCTTCCATTTCTACTTATGATCCACCTATCATCACAACTTCCTTTCAACCTTCCAATCCTATTCATGCGAGCCTTCCTAATCCTAGTGCTCCTCTTTTTCCTTCAAGTATGCCAAGTATTTCATTGCCTAAAACCATGCCTACCTATCACAGTTTTGTTAGTAATAACTGAGAGGGGGGGTGAATCAGTGGCCTCAAAAATATTGCAATAATCAACTCAAAAAAATTAGTACCACAATATTAAGCCTCTAGTTATCTTCAGTCCTATAAGATGAATGCCTTCAAATACTTATATCAAATTACTACTGCTTGGAATTCTTTGTAAAACCTTCTACTGTATGTTTACCAAATAGCAGTCTGTTCATTTACAGAAAGACAGAAAATTATCTAGAGTATACCAATCAATCCAATTAAGTTAAGTTTAATGTAAAACACTAAATTAATGACTCATAAACACATTGACACATGGATTTTTAATGTTGAAACCTTGTTAAGGGAAAAACCACTTGGGACCGGTAACCCAAAATTTTCACTCTTCTAAAGTGAGCTCAGTGAAGAGCCAACCCTGTTAAAGGTTACAAACACACTATTAGGTGTGACCTTGTTAGAGGATTTAAACTTTTAGTCTGTCACTTGATATCGGGCATCTCTATGCTACCATCTTTGATCAAACACTCACTTGAACTATCAATTGGTATATGGTATCTCATGCTATCTTCATGATTAAACTTTTTGATACTCCTTGGGATGTATCTCAATATAGAAAGGATCTTTAAATCTCGCTCGGTTAAGATACTTTCTAAATCAATGGTTAAACTGAAACAATATGATCTGTTCACATATACAACTTATACTTGCAGATTTTTCAGATCTATTGTAATCTCACAAAACTATTCTAATCAATATAACTCTGTTTATACATTTTCTCCACTTTCATTCTACTTGGTGTTGCTGTGCTTTGTTGCTCGGTGTCTGCAGAAAACTTTAGCTCTTTCCTCAGCTTGTTGATTAGGACTGTATGAAGTTTCTCTTCATCAGTTTCTCTTCAACATCCTCTTTTCATTCTCTCCCCACACCAATTCGTAATGAATTGAGTTGTCTCTTTATAGACATGATATCACCATTGTTAGGTTCTTAATTATCTTAAAATTGGCGTGATCCATAATCCTCACCAATTAGATTTAAAGAAAAACTCATGTTTTATCTCGCTGAGATCTTCTCGCCAACTGGACAAAACAACTTTAAATCCATTACTTATCTCTGGCTTTATCTTGTCGATGAAAACAATGATAACTACCAGTTAACTCAATATTTAGCTCTGCCAGCTAGATATTTTGTCATTTCTAAACTCAAGTTAATTTCAGTGATTAACTCTTTGATAGCGTCGGACAACACTCCAGTTCTCCTCAGGTGTCTCTGTCGGTTTACACTATGTTTCTGGCCATCAGTTATGCTTGTGATTCTGCTCGTTGGTAATGCTCATCAGTGTTCTTTCTTGGGCATCACTGTGACTTGACTATCGGTGATCTCTATCTGTTGGGTTTCACTAATCGTTGGTGTTTGTAGTCACATTGTGAATACTTTTATTTCATGCATTACATAAAGCATAATTTTTTTCTCTTTGATTCTCTGAATTCTTTGACACTTTGATTATAACTGATTAGATTATATCAAGTTGACATCAATGAAAATACAATCCATTAACTAATTTAATGTATTGCATTATCCTTCTACATTTTGGTGATCAACTTAACATCTTCAAACATTCAATCAGTTACATGTACTTCATCAATCTCTCCCTTTGGCATTGATGACAACATACTACATTATCATACTATACTATCACTAATACAATATGAAATATATAGTTTCATCAAGCTTTCCTAATGTAACTATTACAAATGTTTGGCTCTCGGTAAGCTTAAAAAATATCTTGGATTTGTTTCATGCAGAGTGGTATGTCTTCAATCTTTAATCCCTTCAATGGATAGATGTATCATCTAGTATCTCTATTCTGATATGTGCTCTACCTTGACTATTCCTCTTCTTGATAATCTCTTTTGTCTTTGAAAGCAATCTTTTTCTTTGTCTGTATTCTCTCCCTTTGTTACTTCTCTTCCTTAGATGGATATTTCATGTGTAATCAATTTATCTCCCTTAGAATATTGATTAACTCTTCCTTTATGATTCTCAAGAACTTCTCTTGATGGATAATGAGATCATCTCTCCCTTTGTATGATAAAGAGAATATCCCTGATGATAATTCTCCCTTATAATAATGAGATATTTCTCTCCCTTTGAAAATAATGCCAAACAAAAATATTTCTCCTTGATTTATCATTTATATCATGTTTTATCCCTTTGCCTAATATATTCCTTGAATTTCCCTATCCATCAGCAATACAATGTCTCTAGTTTTTGGTGCAAATATGTACCTTGCTATGTACAGATGTATCTGTTGTTGTCCATCTTAGTGTTTGTATCAACATGACTGATCTTCAGATCTGGTATAGGCTAATGCAACCTCCTAGTCAAATTACTGACCAATAGAAAAGGGTTGAACCCCTAGTCTCTGTCTCAGGTACTCAAAAATATCCTTCGGTAATGGCTTGGTGAATATGTCACTTCTTTTGCTTGCACTTGTTATCTTAGATAGTGATACTTGATAGCAATATTCTTAGTCTTAGCATGCATGACTGGATTCTTAGAAATGTTTATGGCATTGGTATTATCACAATAGATAATTACTGGTTTAATGATCTTCATATTCATAACTTCTAGCAATTGTTTTATCCATGCAATATTGGAGCAATTTGCAGTAGCAGCCACATACTCTACTTCTGTAGTAGACTAAGAGATGCATCCTTACTTCTTGTTGATCCATGTGACAAGTCTATCACCCATGAAGAATGCTCCTCCAGTTGTGCTCTTTCGGTCATCAATGTTTCTAGCCCAATCAGCATTTGTATAGACTTGTAGCTCAAATTTTCCTTCTCTTTTGTACCATAAGTCATAGTCCTCGATGTTCTTCAGATATCTCAGAATTCTTTTGACAACAGTCATATGTGATTCTTTGGGATTAGTAGAGAATTGTGCAACAATTCTAACTGTGTGTGCTATATCTGGTCTGGTGTGAAAAACATACATCATTTTGCCAATCATTGATCTATATAAAGTCTAATTTGCCTCATTGGATTTGTCTTCTTTTTTCAGCTTACATCTAGTAGCCATAGGTGTTCCAATTGGTTTGGAATCTTCCATCTTGAATATCTTTAGCACTTCCTTGATGTATTTGGACTGAGTGATGTAAATGTCTGCATCTTGTTGAAGAATATGTAGACCAAGAAAGAATTTAATCTCTCCAAACATAGACATTTCAAACTCCTTGCTCATTTCATTAGCAAAGGATTTTCATAACAATTCATTTCCCCCAAAAATGATATTATCAACAAAAATTTCAGCAATAAGAATATTACCATCGGTATCTTCTTTTAAGTATAGATTGTTATTTTCACTTGTTCTAACAAATTTTATGCTAATGAGATATGAGTGAAGTCTTTCATACCAGAATCTCGGTGCTTGTTTCAATCCATACAAGGCTTTATGTAGTCTACATACCATGTTTCTCTTGTCTGGATCAATAAACCCTTCTACTTGTTCAATGTATACCTCCTCTTCCAATATTCCATTTAGGAATGCAGATTTGACATCCATTTGCTATACCTTGAAACTTTTAAATGCAGCATAAGAAAGTAAGGTTCTAACTCCTTGTAGTCTATCAATGGGTGCAAAGGTTTCTCCATAATTAATGCCTTCTTCTTGTGCATATCCCTTGCATACTAATCTTGCTTTTTTTCTAGTGAAATCTCCATTCTCATTCAGCTTGTTTCTAAATATCCATTTGGTACCAATGACATTCTTGTCATCTGGTCTTGGTACTAGTGTCCATGTATTGTTCTTCTCAATATGGTCTATCTCTTCATTCATATCACTGACCCATTCTTCATTCTCAAGTGCATTTTTAACATATTTAGGCTCAAAATTACAAAGTAAACATCTGGTATTGAGTGACTTACTTCTTGTTCTTGTTCCAGCCTTCTTGTCTCCTATGATTTTTTTTGTGGATGATTTATTCTAACATACTTGTCAAGTTTTGGTTTAGCTCTGTGTTCATCATTTTGATCATCTTCTTCTCCTTCATTCTCATCTCCATTGTTCAGAACATCATCTTGAGGATTATCCTGATTGTTGGTAATTGTAGCCTAATGCTCGGGTGCAATGTTCTGATGCTTGAGACCAACACACTATTGCTCAGGTAGAGTGTCAGGTTCTGTATAAACAAACATATTGTAGTGCTCTAGTTCCTTTTTCTTTCTTTTTCATTCTTTTCTACAAATTCATCTATTTTCACATTTGCACTTTCAATAATTTTGTTAGATGACTTTTTAAGACATTTATAAGCCTTTCTTTTGGTTGAGTACCCTAGAAAGATACCTTCTTCACTTTTGCAATCAAGTTTTCCATTTCTATCATCCTTCAATATATAACATTGACTACCAAATATTTTGAAGTAACTTACATTGGGTGTATGATCATACCAAAGCTGATAGGGTGTCTTCTTTGTGTCCTTCAATTGTACTCCATTTAGTGTGTAGACAGTAGTACTGAAAAATTCTCTCCAAAAAGTTTGAGTGATTCTTTTCTCAATCATCAATGTTCTTGTACAGTCAACAATTGATCTATTTCTCCTTTCAGCAATTCCATTTTGTTGTGGTGTTCTCGATGCAAAAATCTGTCTTTTAATTCCATGCTCATTGCAATAGTCAGTGAATTCATCTAAAGTAAATTCCCCTCCTCTATCTGACCTTAATCATTTCAATTTCTTTTCACTTTGTTTTTCTACCATTTCTTTATACCATTTAAACATCTTAAATGCTTCTGATTTATCTTTTAAAAACATGACTGTCATCATTCTAGAAAATTCATCAACACAAAGAATAAAATACCTATCTCCATAGTAGCTCTTTGTCCTCATGGGTCCACATAGATGTGTATGGACTAATTCTAGAATTGCATTAAATGTATGGGTTTTTCTCTTGAAACTAGACTTTGTCATCTTACCTTTTTGACAATTCTTGCACATGATATGCTCGGGACTAGTCATTGTCTGTAAGCCTCTATCATTTCTTTTTTTGCTTATCTTTATCATGTTGTCAAATTTCACATCTCACAATATTTTTTTTCACAACAATATGTCTTTATTTCTAGCCATTAAACAAGTGGTGTTAGTGTCATCAAGATAGAAAAGGTTACCTTTTGTCTGCTCACCGGTACCAATCAATCTTCTTGATTCATTATAGATCTTTGCCTTCTTATTTTCAAATGCTACTCTGTGACCTAAATTGTTTAACTGAGAAACACTTAACAAATTGTAATTTAGTCCTTTAACCCAGTAAGCATTTTCACATTTTATCAGGTTATTCAACATTATGGTTCCTTTACCTTCAACTGGAAAAGGGGTATCATTTCTCATTCTTACTGAACCACCATTATAGTATTCAAAAGTATCAAAATTTTGTTTTTCACCGATCGTATGGTGAGTGCAGCCACTATCTATGATCCAGACATCATGTTTACTAACTTTAGATATGAGTGCAGTTTCTACATATCTTTCTTCATCTTCATCTGAATCATCCTTCATGGATACAAATACCATCTCGATGTCTTCTTCTGATTTAGTGTCAGTTTCATCAGCTCTATTCTTAGCTAGGTAACAAGCTTTCTTCCCTTTGTCCTTGTAGTCTTGGGTATCTCTCTTGTCAGATTGTTGGTTTCTTCGGTAATCTCTATTTTCACCTTTATCAAACTTCTTCTCATATGATCTTTCATTTCCTCTATCATCTTTTCTTTGGTTTGGGCATATTGCAGCAAAGTGTCCAACCTCTTTACAATCGAAACATACAAGTGGTAATTTACCTTTGCAATTTCCTTTTCCTCTCTACAATCTTCTTTCCATTAGTGCTTCAATTTCATCAAGTCCTTGATCCTCATTATCACTGTTACTGTCATTTCTAACAGCATGTTAGTGTAGGATCACCTAGGCTAACCTCCATGTTTGTTCATTTTGGCTTGTACTTTACATTAGCCAAGTCAAGATAGGTTATTTGTATTTTGACCTTCGGAGGTCTTTTCAATGTAGGCTAAGTGAGTTATTCATTAGGACTAAGGTCACATCAATAGCCATTGTTTATAGTTTTCAAATTCTTAGGCTTAGTTGTTAGTGGATGGATTAGAGTCTTGAATGTGTCCTAATATCATAAATGAGGACATAGAGATGCTATAGGGTCTTTAATTCTCTTGGATCCTATAAATAGAGAGGATAGAGGTCCTAAAATTTAGGAAGGAGGCATAATTGAAAAGATGCCAAAAGTTGCTATTTTGTTGTCATGACAACATTTGCAATAATTGCAAATGTTGCATGCAATATGGTTACATCAGAATCTCCTTATTTCTAGGAGTGGGGAATCAAAAAAAAAGGCCCTATAATGGTGGAAGAAGGAATCTAATATAGGAGAGACTCAAATCATGTAGAAGAGGATTGATTGTAACTTTTTGTGAAGAGCAATACAGTCTGAAATTTTGTGTTTTCAGAATTCCCGAGCATTTCCTTGTGATAGTCCTACTTTATGGATTGAAAGCTTCAAAGTAATGATTTTTTTTTGTTCTTAGGAGGATTAAAGACACTTTTCATTCAGTAAGTTAGTTTATTAAAGTTAGTATTCAGTCATAGGTAAATTATTTTGTGTTCAAGTAGTTCACTGGTCCTGCCCTGACCAGTCAGTATAAATATGACTTCCCCATGATATCTAACCATGGGAAACTTCCAAGGATAGATGGAAATGTTAGGGGAGTCAGTAGTGTACATAGTTGTAGAGTTAGGAGTCAAGGAAAGACAATTAGATATTTTTAAGACCAAGCCCTAGACGAGCATGAACTGTCCGGTTAGTGGTTTGGTGGAGAAACAGTGAGTTTCCATGAGCAGGGGAAGATAGATCTGTACGTTCTAAGTACATGATAAGTTAGGTTTTTGTGTTACCTTGACATATTGAGTTGGTTGAGTTAATACCAATCAGTGGAGACAAGTTTTAGACAAGTTTAGCATAGTGTTGCAGACTGTCCTAGTTTTTAGGCCTATTAGCCCTATAAGACCTAGTTTGTAGGAACACTATGTACTGAGGGATACTAAACTTAAAACCTTGAAAATGTCTTGTAAGGTGATAAAAGGTATCTGAATATGGTCTTATATTTTCAAGTTATTTGGAAAAGTTTGAAGTTAATTGGGAAAAACACCCTAGATGGTGCTACAAGGAATTAGGCCTCCTTAAGCCAAAAAGTGTGAACTCGATTGCAAAGAGTGAAGAGATTCCTCAATATGGGTTCCAAATCAATCAAATGTTATTTCCACATGTTGATGGACACCCCTACAAATGTATTAACAATGTTAGAGTGAAAATTGACATTTAGACTCTTCTAAGTGTGAGTGGGATAAGTGGAGAAGTGAAGTAATCATAGGGTGTTAGTCTTTCAAAGGGTGAAGCACAAGTGGAGACTCTTGGAGAAGAGTAAGATTAGGACTTAGTTAATTATCTAAGCCTAATAAGGACCTAGAGGATATTAGTATCCTTGAAGAAGATAGAGAAGATCTTCTTAGTGGATTGTGCAAGCAAAGCCATTGGAACACTTACATCACATGTCTATGACTTGAGTTACTTATCTTTAAAGAAGATTTGAATGCAGATTCTATAGATGGTAAGACACTATTGTCAAAGTTATTCATCTCAAATGAAATTAGTCTACCAATCAAACTATCTATAGTAACTGTATTATTTGCAACTTCTCTCATTTCTTGAATAGCAGAAACTCTAATAGCATAAACAGGCAATAAGGTTCTTAAGATTTTGCTTACCACTGTCTCCTTTTCAAGTACACCTCCAACTCCTCAGATAGCATTTACTACCTCTTTGATTCTGCCACTATACTGAGTAATTTTTTCTCCTTCTTTCATCCTTAGGTCATCAAACCTCCCTCTTAGGCTTTCTGCCTTTGCTCTGAGTACATTGGCATCTCCTCCATGTACAAGCTTAAACTTATCCCACATTTGTTTTGTAGAGGTGTAGGTTTTGACATCTTCAAAATCAACATCAGAGAGTGATGATGCAAGTTCTATCATCATGCAGTTATGCTCATGCTTGACTCTTAATTGTTCAAGAGTATGAGGTCCTGTAGGAAACACATATTCAATATCTAAGTATTGAACAATGTCATTTACAATACCTGATAAGTGTAGTCTTATTATGATTTTCCATGATGCAAAGTTGTCTTTATTCAACTTGGGCACATCTCATCTGTTCATCTTGTGATCTTTTTCTTGAGTTGTTCAACTCCCTTTCTAATCACACAAGCTCTGATACCAATTCTTAGTAATAACTGAGAGGGGGGGTGAATCAGTGGCCTCAAAAATATTCCAATAATCAACCCAAAAAACTTAGTACCACAATATTAAGCCTCTATTTATCTTTAGTCCTATAAGATGAATGCCTCCAAATACTTATATAAAATTACTACTACTCGGAATGATTTGTAAAACCTTCTACTGTATGTTTACCACATAGCAGTCTGTTAATTTACCGAAAGACAGTAAATTATCTAGAGTATACCGATCAATCCAATTAAGTTAAGTGTAATGCAAAACACTAAAGTAATGACTCATAAACACATTGACACATGGATTTTTAATGTGGAAACCCTATTAAGGGGAAAACCACTTGGAACCGGTAACCCAAAATTTTCACTCTTCTGAAGTGAGCTCGATGAAGAGCCAACCCTGTTAAAGGTTACAAACACACTATTAGGTGTGACCTTGTTAGAGGATTTAAAAGTTTATTCTGTCACTTGATATCAGGCATCTCTATGCTACCATCTTTAATCAAACACTCACTTGGCCTGTCAATTGGTATCTGGCATCTCATGCTATCTTCATGATCAAACATTTTGATAATCCTTGTGATGTATCTCAATATAGAAAGGATCTTTAAATCCCACTCGGTTAAGAGACTTTCTGAATCAATGGTTAAACTAAAACAGTATGATCTGTTCACATATACAACTTATACTTGTAGATTTTTAGATCTATTATAATCTACAAAACTATTCTGATCAATATAACTCTATTTATACCTTTTCTCCACTTTCATTCTTCTTGGTGATGCTATGCTCTATTGCTCGATGTCTGTAGAAAACTTTAGCTCTTTCCTCAGCTTGTTGATCAGGACTGTATGAAGTTTCTCTTCATCATTTTCTCTTCAGCATCCTCTTTTCATTCTCTCCCCACACCAATTCGTAATGAATTGAGTTGTCTCTTTATAGACATGATATCACCATTGTTAGATTCTTGATTTTATTGAACTTGGCATGATCCATAATCCTTGCCAATTAGATTTAAAGAAAAACTCATGTTTTATCTCGCTAAGATCTTCTTGCCAACTGGAAAAAACAACTTTAAATCCATTACTTATCTTTGGCTTTATCTTGTCGATGAAAATAATGATAACTACCAGTTAACTCTATATTTAGCTCTGCCAGCTAGATATTTTTTCGTTTATGAACTCAAGTTAATTTCGGTGATTAACTCTTTGATAGTGTTGGTCAACACTCCAGTTCTCCTTGGGCTTCTCCGTCGGTTTAAACTATGTTTCAAGCCATCGGTTATGCTTGTGATTCTACTCGTCGATGTTCTTGTTCGGGCATCACTGTGACTTGACTGTCGGTGATCTCTATCCGTCAGGTTTCACTGACTGTCAGTATTTGTAGTCACATTGTGAATACTTGTCTTTTATGCATTACAAAAAGTGTAATATTTTTCTCTTTGATTTTCTAAATTATTTGACACTTTGATTATAACCGATTAGATTATATCAAGTTGACATCAATGACAATATAATCCATTAACTAATTTAATGTCTTGCATTATCCTTCTGTATTTCGGTGATCAACATAACATCTTCAAACATTAATTAAATTACATGTCATCAAGTGTACCCTTTTCATATCCCACCTTCAACATTATATCCAACACATCTCTTTCTACAGTTCATTCTAATGATCCAACCATCAATAATCTAGCTCAAACTTTGTCTTCTTTGCAAAAAAAACTTGCTTCCTTGAAGCAATTCAAATTTAACATTCCTACATGTGATATTTATATCCCTTTGTATTTAGACATCATTTGTGTCATGATCCCACACTACACAGAGATTACTCATCTTGAGACTTATAATGGAAATGGTGATCCTTTGACTCATGTCAAAACATTCCAAACATTGTGTAGTGATTTCTGTCACGATCAAATGTTTATGTCAAAGTTATTCACTAGGACCTTTCGAGGTAAGAACTTATAATGGTTTTTTTCATTATACCCTTATTACATTGATTATTTTCACAAGATTGATAATTATTTTATCCAACAATTTCAAAACAACATTGATCCTCAAATCTCCTTAGCTGATTTAATGCATTATAAACAATTTTTTAAAGAAAAAGTGAATGATTTTATTGGTAGATTTCAGCATTTGCATGTTCAAATTTCTTATCATATTCCTGATACTGATGTTCAACGCATTTTTATTTCTAATTTACAAAATACATTAGAGATAATATTCTTATTTTTGAATTCTCTTCTTTTACTCAACTTTGTGCAGCGCTTCACAATTATCAAATTCAAGTGAGCCAATATTATGCAGGAATAAGAATTCAAGAATTCAATCATTCAAATGGTGAAGGAAAGGCATATATCCAAGGTCTCTAATTCTTCTTCATAGATCCATTCAAGCAATTCAATCTCCTTCCTTTGATGCAAGATTTCTCTCCCATGATGGCCAAGTAGTGAGCTTCTCAAGTGGTGCAAGGAGGTTCATTACATTCTTCTTCAAGTGGAATAACTACATTCATGATCTAGATATGGTGATTATGGATCTCATACATTGGTTAGGACATCCTTGATCTTCCTACATCTCCATTCCAAGTTCAAATGCAATAATATTCATGAATTTGGGTGATTGCTACATCCGTTCATGGGGGTTTTATGCAAGGTGATGTTGGAATTTGGTGAATATGATCTGATTTTTTATCATGTGATTGTATTTTTGTGTTTTCATTGCTCACAAAATAATCTATTGGAAGAATGAGATTTGTTTTATCGATGGTGTTGAAAGATCAAATTGCAGAATTGACTAAGTGTTCAGTCAACCAGGAAGAAGATAGTATGCAAGGTACAGGTGACCAGATTTAGATTTGGAGATCAAGTTAAGGTGTGTGGTCATGCATTTATCATCTATAGAGGCATCTCTATCTATATCTATGACCACATCAGTTAACTTGAATAATTGAGCAATTTATTAAAGATTGAAGCTACACTGGCAGGAAGAACAAGAGTCCAAAATGGAAGTGCTTCCATTTTCTGACTATACATTAAGCCCCCACTTTAGAAAGAGTATGGAATTGATGAAAACTCTTGGTAAAGGAGATCATAAAGAAAATATGATCTTATTGAAATCAAAAGGGACAAAGAAATCCTCAAGCCCCCAGGGACTTAAGTCTTTATCAACCCTAAGATCACGATAAAAGAGACATCACCAGTCAAAGAGAAAAAGAGAGAGGGTGTGATTACCTTGCCCAATGAGAACCTATGTCTCATTGTGAATCACACAAGGAAAAAAGTGTAACTGGAAAGATGGATTTGAACCTCCTAGTAAATGTGGCTACTCACTAGTCAACCCATCAAGGTTTTACCCTTAGGAATATTCTATTCCAAAAAAGCAAAGTCAAAACATAGAAAGATCCATTCTTAAGGACACCTTCCGTCCTTAAGGGATCAAAATATTGTAAATTGAAACTAGAGGGATCAAGAGATCCTATAAGGTAAAATTTCATGCTTTAAGGATTAGTCTCTAATCCATAAACGGAGAAAGGTTTTAAGTTTTGAAAATATTTTGAAAGTGTGTGTGTGCAAAAAAGGTGAGTAGAGTGTATGACCCCATGTTAAAGTCGTTGCTAACACTTTAACAGGAGAAATGGATTTAATAGAAAAATAAACAACTCCATTGATTATGTTTCCACTACGAGATGCCCCCAAGCGAAGAAAAATCAAGGGAAATACCACATAAACATGTAGAGAACACAGAAGAGATCTACCTAACGTGGGGTTAGTATGATCACAAGATAATATGTATATATAGATATGATATTATTGCAAATTAATTCACATCATTCCCCAAATAAAGTAGAACTAAAATCACAATGGAGGAAAAAAAATGCAAGAGTTACAAAGAAGAGTCTTTTTGGACCACAACATGGAGACCAAAAAGAATCAGTGCTACCATGTCGCAAATCCAAGCGGACTACACAAGGAAAACATTTACAAACAATAGCACATGTACAACATAACATGAAAAAAAAATATAGAAGAGTAGAGATACATATATAGGAATTTGTACAACAGGTTTGATTCCTTTATCACCTTGCACCAACAAAGTAACAAGGGTCGTATAAAATAATCTAACAAACATTTAGCAAATACATTACGGGAGAAGCACAATACAACATGCAAACACATAAAATTCTACCACGAAGGACAAGCTAATCAAGTGCATCGCCTACTCTCCCCATCTTGGTTTATATCATTTAGGGAAGGTGGGCAACTTGCGAGAGGGACTATATCCAACACAGTAGGAATAATAGCCAATTCCAAACAAGGATACTCTTGAGAATCGTGATGTTTGATACTAGATGTAATTATCAGTTGTGTAGAAAGCATATGAGGTAAATCATTATCAAGATGAATAGTCTCGTATTCATCGTTAGCAGCAATAGGATCATCAAGAATATCTTCTTCATCAAGATTAATCGAAATAGAATCTAAGATGCGAATAGAATCATCATAATCATTCATTTTAATATAATTATTAACATTAACTTCCTCCAACACATCAAGCATAGGTTGGTCAAAAGAAGGTAAATAATTTTGAAGAACAGAGGCACGGGCCCTAGCATTAGCCTAATGCTTCTTACGACATTCATTGGCAGATTTTTTACGTTTTGTCTTGTTTGAAATATGTTGAGAACTAGGAGGTGTATGCACCCTAAAATGGTTGCCTATACTATGGGCCCCCATTCTTCAATTTATCAAATGACAGAATCAATTTATCAAATTTTTGAATCAATGCTTTGTAGTATTTTCAATTCAAATCAATTTCCTTGATCAAATCGTAATTAATTCAATTATTTCAATATTTCCTAAGGTTTGATCATTTCATCAATAATCTTATTTAATTAAAAGAAAACATCCATTTTTATTAAATAATCTTATTTAATTAAAAGAAAACATCCTTTTTTATTAAATAAAATAATCTTATTTAATTAAAATCTCTCTTTTAATTAAATAATCTTATCTTATTTAATTAAAATCTCTCTTTTAATTAAATAATCTTACCTTATTTAATTAAAATCCCTCTTTTAATTAAATAAAATAATCTTATTTAATTAAAATAAAATCCCTCTTTTAATTCAATAAATAAAATCCCCACTTAAATCCCTTTTTGTGATGAAAAAAGGAAATAAATCAAATAAAAAATAAGTAAAACTCATTTTTCTTCACACATATTCCTAAGTGGTGGGATTTTCCCTCTTACTTGCCTTTTAGGGATTTATCTCACATTTCTCTTGAGGATGCTTTCCTCTCCACACTTTCCTTTATAAGGAGCCCTCTCCTCATTTTCACATATAGAGTTTTTATGTTATTGTTATGTTGCAGTTTTGGAGAGCAATTTCGGAGGAGAGTGAGCATTTGAGCTTGAACCATGCAACTTCTATTCTTCTTGTCTTCTTCTTTCAGGCATCCATGGAAATCCATTTAGATTAGATTCATATTAGTTTAGATTCATATTTCCATTCATAGATTAAGCTTGCACATTTCCTTTCATAGATTAATCTTGCTTATTTTCCTTTCATAGATTAATTCACTTCCATGCATTGTTATCAAATAGAATAGTTTTCATTCTTATTTGCAATGCATATTTGATGATCATGGAGACTAGCATTCTTTCTCTTCCTCTTTGAATCTCTCATTTCATGGTGTACTTGCATGGGCATAACTAGGTCTAAACTGAGGGCCTTCATTACAAACCCTTGCACTTGATGAAGGGGACTCCCCTTAATACCACAAATACACAATAGAAACAGAGAGAAACAACAGAAATTTGCAAGAACATAAACATGGCTTCTCATTGGCTCCATAAATGTGGAATTACAAACTTCAGAATTACAATATCAAAAGCCACATGGGCATCCCTTACAATAATCTGTAGGACAAAGCCTCCAATAACCACCCAGAACTGCCCTAGAAAAGACTATGGGCCTTCCTTAAATAGGCAATTTTCCACCGCCCAAGAAGGTTCCATAAATATAGCCATTAAGGCTGACTACCCTTAGCATTTAATTATTTTTCACTTTTATTACAAAAGGGTCGGCTTTAAATATTTATAAAATATGAGATTAGGTAGCCCAACTTCCGGAAGCCATAACTTTTGAACCGTAGCTCCGATTGGCTATTATAACCACTTTTTGGAAAGGGGAAATTGTGATTTACAATGGCTAACAAGTGAAGCATCAATTAGATGGGGGTTCAACCTCAATCTAGAGCCTCTAAGGTCCTAAAAATTGAGCTCAAAGGTTTTGCACCCTAAAATCTCAACAGTAAATCCTTAATAACTTTGCCAATACAGATGCTATGGCAATGAAACTCAACTGGCATGCTTATATGACTAAGATGATCCTTCACCTGAAAAATTAGAACATTCTGAGTTCAAATAGCCAACTTACTAAAAAAAGAAAGTTTCCAAAAATAGCAGCTTTGTACAAATTAGCCCTTATTGAATAAAAAACACATATTTTTGGGTGATGCAAGATTGCCCTTACACCCAGGATGCTCCTGCATCAGACACCTAGGGTAATTTAAGAAGTGACACTGTCACGTCTTATGTGTGCAAAGGAAAACCAAGATGGTCAACCTCCTCCTTTGTCAACCATGATGAATCTTCTATAGGTCGTCCTCTCCATTTGACCAGATACTCTTCATATGTCCTGTTCCTTGTGCTTCTGCCAACATGACTATCTAGTATATCTTTAATCTCCTTGGTAGCTGAAGTAGTAGCTAGAATACTCCACTGTGCTTCTATGACCTCGCCTTCAACACCCCCTTCATGCTACTCTGTCAAATTTGCAATGTTAAATACTGGTGAAATATTCAACTCAGTAGGAAATTCTACCTCATAAGCATTTCCAGAATTATGCTTCTTCAGTATCGTACATGGCCCAAACTTCTTCATTTTCAACTTGTTATATGTACTAACTGGAAATCACTCCTTCTACAAATGAACCATGACTTCATCTGCAACCTAAAATTCTTTATGCCTCCTCTCACCTACCTTAGCTTTATACTGTGCATTCATCTTGGTAATGTGCTTCCTCACCTCCTCATGGATGTTCTTCAAATGTTCTGCAAAATCCTCAGCTTCAGCACTACTTATCTCTCCTTTGTCTATCTTCCTCAACTCTAAATCATTTCTAGGACTACTTACAAATATAATCTAGAATGGTGATTTACCAGTGCTCCTATTGACAAATTTATTGTATGCAAATTTTTCCTATGGTAAAATCAAATCCCAACCTGTTGGCTTATCTCCAACCAAACATCTCAGAAAATTCCCCAAACTCCTATTCACCACCTCTGTCTGTCCATCAGTTTGTGGATGATGTGATGAGCTGAACTTCAAGTCTATCTTCAACTTCTTCCACAATGTGCGCCACAAATATCTAAGAAACTTAGTGTCTTGATCTAAAACTATACTCTTTGGCAGACCATGTAGTCTCACCACTTCTTTGAAAAACAATTCAGCCACATGAACTGCATCATTAGTCTTCTACAGGGAATGAAATGTGCCATCTTTGAAAACCTGTCAACCACCACAAAAATTGAATCATGTCCCCATTGAGTCCTTGGTAAACCAAGAACAAAGTCCATACTAATATCCTCCCAAGGCTTCTCTGGTACAGGTAATGGCTAATACAATCCTATATTCTACTTTTCTCCTTTTTCCATTTGACATACTCTACAACTCTGTAAAAATTTCTTGACATCTTGCTGCAACTATGGCCAATGATAATTCTCGCTAACCAGAGCAAGGGTTTTATCTTGACCAAAATGTCCAGCCAATCCTCTGCTATGCTTCTCCTTAATGAGATTCTCCCTCATAGAACTTCATGGATTGCACAACTAGCTCCCTCTGAATAACATTCCATCCTGAATTATGAAGTCCAGCCACTTCGTTCTATCTAGAATAACAAGTTCTTTACAAGCTTTTCAAGCTTCACCAAAATCAGGATCCTCTGGATACAAACTCTTGAGTTCCTTGAACCCAACCACCTTGATCTGCATCTCTGTTAGCAAATTTGCCTTCTGCTAAGAGCATCTGCAACCCTATTAGACTTTCCACTCCTGTGTTTCAAAACAAATGTATTACTCTACAAAAATTCAACCAATTTCAAATGTCTTTGATTCAACTTTCCTTGACTATTCAAATATTGCAAAGCTTGTTGATCAGTATACAAAACAAACTCCTTAGGAAGCAGATAGTGTCTCCACTTCTTCAATGCCTGAATTATAGCATAAAATTCCTGATCATAAATAAAATATTTTCTCTTGGCATCATTGAACTTCTCACTGAAATATGCAATAGGTTTACCTTCTTGGCTCAAAACAACTCCTATTCCAGTACCACTAGCATCAGAGTCTACTTGAAACACCTTATTAAAATCAGGGAGTACTAAAATAGGTTGTTCTATAAATTTTTGTTTTAATAGTTCAAAACTCTCCTCAACCCCTTTAGTCCACTTAAACTCTTTCCTATCCCCTCTCATTGTTTCATTCAAGGGACCACAAATACTGCTAAAACTTCTGATAAACTTTCTGTAAAAGCTAGCCAAACCATGAAATGATCTTACCTCAATAGCACTCCTTGGGGTAGGCCATTCTAGGATAGCCTGCACTTTCTCTGGTTCCATTTTCAGTCCTTTTTCTGAAACTACAAATCCCAAATACACTAACTCCTACTTCACAAAACTACACTTCTTCAAATTAATCAACAACTTTTCTTCCCTTAACTTCTCCAAAACCCTACGAATATGCATTAGATGCTCCTCCAATGTCTTACTAAAAATTAGAATATCATCTAGGTAAACAATGACAAACTTACCTAGAAATTCTTTCAAGACTTCATTCATGAGCTGCATGAAAGTGCTTGGTGCATTGGTTAGCCCAAAGGGCATGACCAACCACTCAAAAAGTCCCTCCTTTGTTTTGAAGGCAGTCTTCCATTCATCTCCTTCTCTGATCCAAATCTGGTGATATCCACTCTTCAAATCTATCTTTGAAAAGTACATAGCTCCACTCAAACAGTCCATAATATCATCCATCCATGGCAATGGAAATCTATACTTGATTGTGATCTTGTTGATAGCCCTAGAATCTATGCACATCCTCCATTCTTCATTCTTCTTTGGTGCTAATACTATTGGTACAACACATTGTCTCAAGATCTCACGAATCAAACCCTTCTGCAACAACTCTTGCACTTGTCTGTTCAATTCTTCACTTTCTACTGGTGTCATTCTATGTGCTGCCTTATTTGGCAAACTGGCTCCTGGGATCAAGTCCATCTGATGACTGGTCTTCCTTACTAGTGGTAATCCATTAGGCACATTATCAGATACAATATCCTGAAACTCATTCAACAGATCTGCAACTTCTACAGGCACATCTTCTACTTCCTCTTTACAAGCTTTTGGAATTAAGGCAAAACACATATTCTCATGCTTCATACCCTCTAGAAATTTTCTTCCATCAACAAAAGTTATTCCTGCATTACTACATACCTTTTCTTCTATATTGTTCAATGGTTTTAGCTTATGTCACACTCCATCCTTTGTCAAGGAATATGTATTGTCATGACCATCATGTACAACATGCCTATCAAACTGCCATGGCCCTCCCAGCAACACATGACAATCATCCATAGGTATGATATCACATAGTACCTCATCATAGTACCTTCCAATATTGAACTTTACGAGGCACTGTTCATTAACCATGACCTTGTGGTCATCCTGCACCAAGGTGATCCGGTATGGATGTGGGTGTTTCTACCTCTTGAGCTTCAAATTTGTGACCATCTCTTCTGACACTAGATTTTTAGTACTTCCACTATCAATAATCACATCACAACACTTATTCTCACACTTGCACCTAGTGCGAAACAAGCTCCTCCTTTGCTCATGTTCATTTTCACCACTCAGCAGGACTCTTCTGATAACTAGGACTTCTCCTCCTTCAGCATCTTCAGAATGAGATGATTTTGCATCTTTGTCCACATGTGCGACTCTAGCCTAGCCGTCATTTCTCCTATCTACCCTTCCTTGGTGTTGAGGACATTCATATGCCCTATGACCTTCTTCTCCACAGTGAAAACATGTTCCACGGAAGCCTCCTCTTCCTGATCCTTGTCCTCGTCCTCTTCCTCTTTGATCTCTATTATTTTCATTGAAATTATTTCCCCTCTGACCTTGACTACTACTGGCTTCATCCTTATTTTTCTGATCTTCATTTCAGCCTCCATAAGATTGTCCACCAGATCTTCCACCATGACCTCTTTCGCTTTGCCTGGTCTCAAAATTCTTGTTCAACTTTTCCTCTACCTTCAAGGCAAACTTGTAGGCCTCTTCAATACTGTTCATTTGGATCAGGTTCAACTCCTCCTAAATGTTCAGCCTCAACCCATTAAGGTAACGAGCAACTTTCTCCTTGTCAGCTTTCGCATGGCCTATTTTGATAAGGATTCGATAGAACTCCTCTATATACTCCTTGACAGATTTCCTTGTTCGCTTCAAACCTTGCATTTTCTTTAGTAGGTCAAGCTAATAATCAACAGGAATGAACTGTCACTTCATCCACCATCCGATCCCATCTTGTGATTTTCTCCTTTCCTCTTCTATTTCGCTGCAACTGAATCTCCTGCCACCAGATCTTCGCATGACCCTTCAGTCTGGCCTTCACAAATTTGACCCTATCAGGATCCTTAATATCTTCATACTCAAAATATTCTTCTATTTCATTGATCCAATCGATCAACTCTTCTAGGTTAAGATTTTCCAAAAATGTGGGAACATCAAGCTTAGGTCTTTTCCCGATCTTGGAAATGGCCCAAAAAATCCTTTCCTCCTCTTGGTTCAGAATTTTTCCTTCCTGATCAAAATCTCCTTCTACTTCGGCCTCATCCTCACTTTCCTCTATTACGGCAAGATTCATGCCTCTGCGAATCTCTTCCTGCAATGCTTGTACTTGTCTCTAGAGGGCTCTAACCTCGGGTGGCACACCTCTGGCTCTTCCGCCACGCTCCCTTCGTGGAGGCATTTTTATACTTATCACTAAAACCCTAAACACGGTCCTGGTGTAAACTGCCTCACAGTCGGTGATCTTTCTACACACTCAGGAACTTCTCGCTCTGATACCACTTGATGAAGGGGACTCCCCTTAATACCACAAATACACAATAGAAACAGAGAGAAACAACATAAATTTGCAAGAACAAAAAATTGGCTTCTTATTGGCTCCACAAATGTGGAATTA
>MU223806.1:454703-467152 GCA_018584345.1 Thuja plicata | reverse complement strand
GCCACTGATTCCCCCCCCCCCCCCCCTCCCCTCTCAGTTATTACTAATAATTGGTATCAGAGCTTGTGTGCTTAGAAGGAAGGTTTCAAGACCTAAGCTAAATATCACAAGATGAACAGACGAGATGTGCCCAAGTTGAACAAAGATAATTTTGCTTCATGGCAGAGCAAAATAAGACTCCACTTATCAGGTATTGGAAATGATGTTACTCAATACTTAGATATTGAATATGTGTTTCCCATAGGAGCCTCAATAGTTGAACAAATGAGAGAGAAGCATGGACACAACTACATGATGATTAAGCTTGCTTCCTCACTCTCTGATGTTGAATTTGAAGATGTCAAAACCTACAAGACTGCAAAATAGATGTGGGACAAATTGATGCTTGTACATGGTAGTGACAAGAATGTTTTGAGAGCCAAGGCAGAAAGCCTTAAAGGAAAGTTTGATGATCTCAAAATGAAAGAAGGTGAAAACATCATATAATACAACACAAGAATCAAAGAGGTAGTCAATTCTATCTAAGGAGTTGGAGGTGTACTAGAACAAGATACAATGGTAAGTAAAATTCTAAGAACCTTACTACCTACTTATGCTATTAGAGTATCTACCATTCAAGAAATGAGAGCAGTAGCAAATAGCAATGTTACTCTAGACAGTTTGATTGGAAGACTGATTTCATTTGAGATGAATAACTTTGATAATAGTGTCTTACCAAACATAGCGTCTGCATTCAAAACTTCTATGAGAATAAGTAAATCAAGTCATAAACACACTATGAGAAAAGATAGTGATAGTGAAAGTGAAGAAGAAGATCTTGATGAAATTGAAGCACTTATGGCTAGAAGAATGCAGAGAGGCAAAGGTAAATTACCACTTTTTTTGTTTTAATTGTAAAGAGATTGGACACTTTGCTGCAAGATGTCCTAATATAAGAAAAGATGAAAGAAGTAATGACACTTCATTTGAAAAGAAGTCTGACAGAGGTGATTATAGAAGCTATCAACAATTAGAAAGAAGAGATACCCAAGACTACAAGGACAAAGGAAAGAAGGCCAGTTACCTAGCTAAATGCAAAGATGATGACACTGACACCGAATTTGATGAAGACATCGAGATGGTGTTTTTGGCAGTAAAAGATGATTCAGATGATGATGAAGAAAGGTATGTAGAGAACTCATATCTAAAGTTAGTAAAAATGATGTTTGGATCATAGATAGTGGCTGCACTCACCATATGACCGGTGACAATCAAAAGTTTGAGACTTTTGAATACTATCAAGGTGTTTTAGTAAGAATGAGTAATGATACACCTTGTCTAGTTGAAGGCAGAGGAACCATAATGTTGAATAACCAGATAAAATGTGAAAATTTTTATTGGGTAAATGGATTGAATTATAAAATAAGAAGGCAAAGATCTTCAATAAATCAATAAATATGATTGGTACCGGTGAGCAGACAAAAGGTAACTTATTCTATCTGGATGATACTGACACCACTTGCTTAAATGCTAGAAACAAAGACATATGGTTGTGGCATAAAAGATTGTGTCATGTGAACTTTGACAACATGATAAAGATTAGCAAAAAGAGAAATGTAAGAGGCTTACCGATGATGACCAAGCCTGACAACATCATGTGTAAGAATTGTCAAAAAGGTAAGATGACGAAGTCTAGTTTCAAAAGAAAAACCCATACATCTGATTCCATTCTAGAATTAGTCCATACTGACCTATGTGGACCTATGAGGACAAAGAGTTATTATGGGGATAGATATTTTATTCTCTTTGTTGATGATTACTCTAGAATGATGATAGTAATGTTTCTTAAAGATAAATCAGAAGCATTTAAGATGTTTAAATAGTATAAGGCAATGGTTGAGAAACAAAGTGGTAAAGAATTGAAATGCTTCAGATTAGATAGAGGAGGGGAATTTATTTCAGATGAATTCACTGACTTTTGTAATGAGCATGGAATCAAAAGATAGGTCTCTACGCCAAGAACACCACAACAAAATGGAATTGTTGAAAGGAGGAACGGATCCATTGTTGATTTTGCAAGGACACTGATGATAGAAAAAGACATCACCCAAATATTCTAGAGAGAAGTTGTCAATAGTGTTGTTTGTACATTGAACAAAGTACAATTGAAAAAAGACACCAAGAAGACACCTTATGAGCTATGGTATGGATACACACCCAATGTGAGTTATTTCAAAAATTTTGGTAGTCAATGTTATATCTTAAAAGATGATAGAAATGGAAAACTTGACTCCAAGAGTGATGATGGAATCTTTCTAGGGTATTCCACCAAGAGCAAGGCTTATAAATGTCTCAATAAAGCCTCTAACAAAATTGTTGAAAGTGCAAATGTAAAGATAGATGCATTTGCAGAGAAAAATGAAAAGGAAAGCACAAAATAACTAAAGGACTACAACAGGTTTGTTTACAATGAAGAACTGACACTCTACCCAACCAACAATGTAGAGCTCCCGAGAAATAGGTCATTGTACCTAAGCATCAAGCTACCACTATCAACAATCAAAATATTGTTCAAGATGATGCACAAAGTGATGGAGAACAGAATGAAGAACAAAATGATGATCAAGCTGAAAGACAAAGATTTGAACCTGTACTTGCAAGATATGTCAGAAGGAACCATCCATAGAACTAGATCATAGGAGATAAAAAGGCTGGTATGAGAACCAGAAGTAAGTCTCTAAATACAAGATGTCTTATTTGTGATTATGAGCCAAAATTTGTCAATGATGCACTTGATAATAATGAATGGATTAGTGATATGAATGAAGAGATTGAGCAGATTGAGAAAAACAAGACATGGACACTTGTACCGAGACCAGATGACAAGAATGTCATTGGTACAAAATGGATATTCAGGAATAAACTAAATGAGAATGGAGAAGTCACCAGAAATAAAGCAAGACTAGTATGCAAGGGGTATACACAAGAAGAAGGGATTCACTATGGAGAGATCTTTGCACCCATTGCTAGGCTAGAAGGAGTAAGAATACTACTTGCTTATGCTACATGTAAAGGATTCAAGGTATATCAAATGGATGTCAAGTCTGCATTCCTAAATGGAATACTTGAAGAAGAGGTATACATTGAAAAATCAGAAGGGTTTGTTGATCCAGACAAGAGGGATATGGTATGTAGACTACACAAAGCCCTGTATGGACTGAAACAAGCTCCCTGAGCCTGGGATGAAAGACTTCATTCCTATCTTACAAGTATTGGATTTGTAAGGACTAGTGAAAATAATAATCTTTATTTTAAGGAAGATATTGATGCTAACATTTTGATTGCTGAGATATTTGTTGATGACATCATATTTAGAGGCAATGATATGCTATGCAAATCATTTACAAATGAAATGAGAAAAGAGTTTGAGATGTCTATGTTTGGAGAGATCAATTTATTTCTTGGTCTACAGATCATGCAACAAGATTAAGGTATTTTCAGTACACAATCCAAATACATCAAGGAAGTGCTAAAAATATTCAAGATGGAAGAGTCCAAACTAGTTGGAACACTGTTGGCAACTGGATGTAATCTAAAAAAGGAGGACAAGTCATCAGAGGTAAATCAGACTTTGTATAGATCAATGATTGGAAAACTCATGTATGTTGTACATACTAGACCAGGTATTGCACATCCAGTAGGAATAGTTGCAATACTTTTTGCTAATCCTAGAGAATCACATATGACTATTGTGAAAAGAATCCTAAGATATCTGAAGAATACCGAGGAATATGGCTTACGGTATAGAAGAGATGGAAAATTTGAACTTAAGGTCTTTACCAACGCTGATTGGGCTGGAAATATTGATGACTAGAAGAGAACAACTAGAGGAGCATTATTTATGGGTGAAAGACTTGCCACATGGATCAACAAGAAGCAAGGATGCATCTCTCAGTCTAGTACAAAAGCAGAGTATGTTGTTGCTACTGCAAAATGCTCAAATATTGCATGGATCAAACAATTGCTGGAAGGTATGCATATGAAAATTCTTGAACCTGTAATTATCTACTGTGATAATACAAGTGCAATAAACATTTCCAATAATCCAGTCATGCATGCTAAAACAAAGCATATTGCCATCAAGTATCATTATTTGAGAGAACAATTTCAAGAAAAGGAAGTGATACTTGAGTATGTGCAATAAAAGGAATAATTGGCTAATATCTTCACCAAGTCACTTCCCAAGGATGCATTTGAATACTTGAGAAAGAGACTAGGGGTCAGACCCTTGTCTACTGGTCAATAGAATGACTAGAAGGCTGCATCAGCCTACATATTATTAGATTATCATTCATGTTGATGCAAGAAGAGAGATGGACTTCAAAGATAAATCTATACACAGCAAAGCATTTATCTACTCCTAGCACTAGAGTTATTACCGATGGATTGGGAAATTCAAGGAATATATTATGTATAGAAAGGATATGTTTGGAAAAGATGTTTGTTTGGCATTGTTGTCAAAGGGAGAGAAATATCTCATTATCATACAAATAAATGGAGATATTATATCCATTATCACCTCAGGGAGATTATATCCATCAAAGTATCCAAAGGTAGAGATGTAACAAGAAAGGGAGAGTACACACAAAAGGGAAAGAATTGCTAACAAGGGACATCAAAAGAAAGTAAAACAGTCAAAGGGAGAGAGTTTGACACAGAAGGAGAACACATCACATCAGAGAAAGAAAGATTCTACATCTATCCAGTGAAGGGATTGAAGATAGACACAAAGCTACAAGAATCAAATCAAAGCTATTTGAGCTTACTGAAAGCCAGACATTTGTAATAGTTACATTAGGAAAGCTTGATGAAACTGTATATTTCATATTATATTAGTAATAGTATAGTATGATAATGTAGTATGTTGCCATCACTGCCAAAGGGAGAGATTGATAACATGTAACTGATTGAATGTTTGAAGATGTTAAGTTGATGATCATGCAAGGCATTAAATCAATTATTGTATTGTATTATCATTGACTTCAACTTGATATAATCTGTATGGTCATGGAAGTACTGCCAAGGACTTCAAAGAACTGATGAATCAAAGGCTATGTTATCATTAATGCATATTAGTCAAGTATTCACTAAGTGACTGTATACACTGGCAGAGTGTACACCGACAGACAGAGTAAAAGAGAAAAATCACAGTGTTACCCGACGAGCAAATGTAGAGCATTACCAACGAGCAAAGTCACAGTGTTTCCCGATGAGCAAAACACAGTGTAACCCGGCAGACAGAATTATAGTGTTGCCCAATGGAAAAGACAAGAGCAGAGATCCCAATGACAATTGAAGTCACACCGACGGAACAGTCACTCATCACCAATGACTAACTGAAGTGTTGACATACAGAATAGAGAGTTCAGAAATGAAAAAATGCTTAGCTATCAAGAAGCTAAAGATAGAATTAATTGATACTTGTCATTTTTTTAATCATCCAGATAAAGCCGGAGATAATTAATTGATTTAAAGCTGATTTGTCCAGTTGGAAAGAAGATCTCTTTGAGATAAAACTAGAGTTTACTTTAAATCTAATTGGAGAGAATTGTGGATCATGCCAATAGTCAAGAAAGCCAAGAAAAGGTGAATCATGTCTATATAGAGACAAACCCAATTCATTACGAATTGTGTGGGGTGAAGAGAAAAGAGGGAAGATGCTAAAGAGATTCTGAAGGAGAATAAATTCTTCATTCAGACCTAATCAATCAAGCTGAGTAAAGAGCTAGATTTTGCAGACACCGACAAACAATGAGATAGTATCACAGAGCAAAACAATGTGGAGCAAAGGTATAGAATTGATTATATTGATCAGAGAGGTAATGCACTTACAACAGATCTAAAAATCTACAATTAAGTTGTATGTGTGAACATATCACTTTAATGTTTCAGTGTAACCATTGAAGCATCAAGTCTCTTAACCGAGTACGACTTAAAAGTCTTCTACAATTGAGATACATCCCAAGGAGTATCAAAAATTTTGATCATAGAAAGTAGCATTGGATATGCGTGATACCTATTGATAGGCTGAGTGTTTGATCAAGGATGGTATCATTAGATGTCATATACTAGATGACAAACTATCTTTTAAATCCTCTAACAAGGTTACACCTAACAGTGTGTTTGTAACCTTTAACAAGGTTGGCTCCTAACAGAGCTCACTTCAGAAGAGTGAAAATTTGGGGTACTAGTCCCAGTGGTTTTTTCCTTAACAAGGTTTCCACGTTAAAAATCCATGTGCTATGTGTTTATGTTTCTTTACTTTACTATTTTACATTTCACATATGCAATTCTGGATTGATCGGTATACTATGCATATTTACTGTGTTTCGGTAAATAGTTCACTGCTTATCGGTAAACATACAGAAGAAGGTTTTACTAAGCAATCTGACAAGTAGTAAACTGAAATAAGTATTTCAAGGCATTCATCTTATAGGATAGAAGATAACTAGAGGCATAATTTGTGGTTATAAGTTTTAAGGGTTGATTTAAGGATTAATTTTTGAGGCCACTGATTCACCCCCCCCCCCCCCCCCCCCCCTCTCAGTTATTACTAACACTAAGAGCCAATAAAAATTATTTTGAGGCTCGATCACCAACCTTTAACTAGTGAAGCTGAGCCATGATCTGAGCCCCTCTGGTAGAATAATTTTTTATAATTTGTTTCTGGTGTCGAATTTGAGCAAGTTGTATTTGCATATTCATGTTGAAAGGATCAAGAATCACAACTTCAAAAGTTGTACGGAACTCTTTAATGGTAGCCTCATAATATCTCTAGCAATATCTAGCAATTTTCCTACCATAAATGCAGATAAATCTGGCAGTATGGGTGATGACATCATTCCACCACTTAATCCACCGAATAGGCTCATGTGTCCTTGGTTCTAAATTCCACATTTGGCGAATGTGGGCCAGATTAGGCTTGTGACTTAATAGAGATGTGTTTAGGTAAAATTTCATCATGGGAGGTTGTGCCTTAGCTTATATCATTCAATGCCAAAGGAAATGGTAAAATGGTTTGATAAAGGCACATCAATAAGCGGAGTGATAGGTAACTTATTTTTGTCAGAAATTTTGAAAAAATATTGTGCCAAAATCAAGGCATGATCAAGCCTTTTAAAAATCTTGTTAGAGCTAGCTCTAAAATTAGACCAAGTATGCCAATTACCACTAGAATGATGGTGGCCAGTATTGGGATCAAAAAGACCCAATTTATTACGCATGTAAAACCAGGCTCCCCTTTCTCCAGTTTTCTAGAAAAAGGGAAAAATCCCATCTTTTCTAGAAGCCACCTCAACCATATTGAAGTCCCCACATATGATTTAGGTTGTAGGTGGTAGAGAATCAGCAAGCCATCTCCATAACTACGATCTTTCAACAACTTCATTGGAAGCATACGCATTAACTATCACAAAAGAATGATTCTCAATAGACAAAACAACCCATACAATTCTTTGCATGGGGTCAAAACCATGATTAACAAGAAAATAATTCCAACAAGGCGAAATGAGAGTAGAAACTCCACCTTGACCAACTTCATGTTGTTAGGCTAAATAAAATGACAAGCTGCCTAAATCATAAATCCAACAATTTTTACCTCTTGGAGACACAAGATATCCAAGCCAAAAACCTGTTGACGAACATCTCTCACAGAGTACTTTCTAGGAAGTTCTATGAAGCCCCACACATTCCCTGATATGTAATTTAGGAGAAAAACACAAGAGTAAGACTTTTCTAACCAATCACATGCATTATTAAAATCTTGAACATGAAGTACTACATCAGGAGATGGATACCTCATGAAACACCTTCAATATGAACTTGCGAGGTCTCTTTCTAGGAGGAGCCATGATTATCTGTCACCACTCCAGCATCAGCAACAACTATTGAGCTAAAGGTGGCTGGGGCCATTAAATACCTAGGCTAATCCCATATTAAATGTGGTTTGAAAGGACATTGAGGACGTAGAATAGAAATGTGTAGCGCTAAACCCTAACAGATCCAAAAATCCATCACTCCATAATTTTTTATTTTCCTCTTTTATGTTTTCAGTTTGAATGTTTTGTCATTTTTTGTGTATTTTTTATTGTGAACATATCTTCCTTTCAACATCTCATAGACTCTAATTTTCATATAAATCTTTGGGGATCGATTAGAGGAGAGACTTGTGTATCTTTTAGGAGTGCTTTGTTGATTTTTTCTGTAGTTATAGGCGGAGAGAAAAATACAAAGGGATAATGTTGTTGCAAAAGATGAAATTGAAAGTATAGAAATATATGAGATGCTAGTCAGCCCATAAAAACAAAGGGGATCAATCCTTAAGGAAATATTTTCTCCATAAATGGATCTAGAAAAATAGTCAATGTAAGGACTAGATGAAAGTGGTAAGTCAAAGGACCGAATGAAAGAATGGTCAGTCTTAGCATCCACTGAATAATGCACAAGGAATGAGAACACAAGGAAATCATTGTATCCTTATCCATATACATAAGAGATTTCATCGAATCCTTATATGTGTGCAAAATATGAAACAAGGAGGGAAGTGTCTGCCCCCACATTAAAGAAATTAAAAATTCCTTAATATGAGAAATAACTTAAATGGAGTATACATGCCACCACAAGATAAATTTCCATTATAAGATGTCCGCAAGAAAGGACAAACTAATGGAAATGAACACATGAAAAAAAGAGCACAAAAGGGATCTACTAACTTTGGGGTTAGTATGATCATATGATAACTCATGTATATCAGAATTATATCAAAATGAATTGTCATCATCCCCTAAGGTAGTAGAACTATGAGCACAATGGAAGGTCACATAAGAGATATAGAGAAGAGTCTTTTTGGGCCGATATTTCAGAAACCAAAAAGAATGGTATCTACTATTTTGTGGCATCCCCAATCAAACAACACAAAGGCACATTTACAAATAATAGCACATGTACAACATAACATTTATATACAATATAAAAGAAATAAGATACAAATAGAATAATGTCACAACTGGTCAATTCCTTCATCACCTTGCTCCATCAGAGAAACAAAATCTAAACAAAAAACATAAAAAAGAAACACACCATGGGGGAAGCACATTACAACAAGAAAATAGAAAGGAGCCCACCGTACATGAGGATCTAATCAATCATATCACTTGCCCCTATATCTTGGTCTATAGTATTTAGGGAAGTTGGGAAACATGCAAGAGGTGAAACATTGAGCACAATAGATGGAATAATAGAAAGTTCCAAACAAGGACTATGCTCTAAGGATGAGTCATTTTGTTTGTTACTAGGATTAAGAGGGAATTATTTTGCAAATCTAGCTGGTAAATCATGATTAACATCAATAAGCTCATACATATCATCAAAATCACTAGCATGAACATCATTTGCATTAGAAACATTGAAATCATCACCGAGAGTATCTTCTTCATCCAAATTAATCAGGATAGGATCTCTAATCTGAATAGAATTATCATGTTTGTTCAATTTCATATTTTTAAGATTAACTTCCTCCATTGGGCTTTGCATAGGCTAATCAAAGGGAATCAAATAATTAGTATATGTCTTAGGAGAGGAAAGGTTTTAGGAAGCACATGCACAGGCTCTAGAATGATGTTTATGATGACAATCACAATCAAAACAATTATGTTTAGTTTTGATTGAAATTTGAGGTGGTTTAGGATCAATCAGCATTAGGTAATTTTCTTCTTTAGGAGGAAGAACGAAAGGCACCACACTGGGTTGAGAGATAGTCATTGCAAAAATTTTATAGGATATAGGATGTGGAAATAAATCATAAATGAGAGATGTGGAAGGTGTAGGAATAATTATAGGTCCATGGAAAGTAGATGGAACTATAGGGGAAGAATTTCTAAGTTCACAAATATTCTCAATTTTTTTATTTTTGATAGGATAAGAAATAGTTATCTTTACAAGGTTGGGCTACTTGTGACATGGAAGGACAAAAGAATAAAAGGTCAAAGTTTCCTTAAGTAGATAAAGGATAATAGAGACTATGGTTAATCATGATGATTTCTCCATCATGGGGAAATTTCAAGCACTTATGGATAGGAGAGACTATAGATTTCATGGAGGTGATCCAAGGAAGGCCAAGTCTAACTTGAAACTAAATAGAATTTGGGATGACAAAAAAGGTGACATCTAAGGTTTTCTTACCAACTTCTATAGGAAGAGTAATGCAACCATGGGTAGGATAAGTGAAACCATTGAATTTTTTTATTATCACATCAAATTTTTCATAAAAGTCTTGTTGGAGCTATCTAGTGTAAAGAAGTTCTTCAGTTATAACATCAACCATACAAGTATGATCTATAAGAACTCCACGAGAGGAAAGATCATTAATCTTCACAACATTGCAAAGAGGACCATCAAGTGTCATATTAGTCTTACTAGGATCAAATGTAATACAAAGATCAAGTTTGGGTTCAGGTTTGGGTTTAGCTTCAAATTGATCAATAAGGTTGACAACATTGTTAGATTTGGTACACTCAATGTCATAGATCACAATGGTAGGAGAGTCAACAAAATGGATAGATGAAGAAGAAAAGTTAGGGATAGACTCAATGGTATTGGTTGAATAGGAAGGTAAAGGATTGGTATAAATTTGTAGGTTTTGGTTGGGAAGGGAAATGGATTTGTTTCCTTGATCATTAACACCCTCAACATATATAGCATCAAAATCAATCTGGGCTTGAACAATAGATTTCAAATTGAAACACTTCTCAAAATCATGACTAGGTTGACAATAGTATTGGCAAAAATATTTAGGATCAAATTTCTTGTTGGTTTTTTTGGAAGGGTCAATTGGATTAATGGGAGGAAGTGTTAAGACATTAACATTAATAAATTTCAACATCACATTATGTAAAGATTCATAAAGAGGTGTAAAATTATGAGGTCTAAAATAAGATGATAAAGGAGCCACGCCTTTGGATTTTGTTTCCACTTGTGCATAAATTTGTTTGATGAGTTGTTGATCATTATGAAGTATTTTGGTTTTCAAAACTTCTAAAAATGATAGGATGTGGCCTCATTCTTATCAAATAGAATAATTTGAGTGGTGCTCTCAAATTGACTCAGTTGAAGATAATAATTATGAATCACTGCACACAATTAAGCAAAAGAGGAGAATTCAAAAATAAATATCTCATCCCTAATGTCTTTTGTAAATTAGCAATGAAAATGTGTTGGATATCAACATCAGGCACATGATAAGAAATCTAAGTATGTAATGCTTTAATTTACAAATGAAATCAATCACTTTTTCTTTAATGCCTTGTTTGTAATGCATTAAATCAATCCAATAAATATTAGGACCAATATTATTTTGAAAATTTTGGAGGAAAGCATTAACAATTTTTTGGAAGGAATGAATGGAATGAGGTAAAGAACAATACCATTAAGAGGCCTTATCTTAAAAGGTTCTAGTAAACAATTTAGCCATGAACCTATGATCATGAAAAAAGTTACTATACAGTGTTTGAAAAGTCTTAACGTAGATCAAGGGATCACCTTTACCATTGTAAGTCTCTAAGTGAGGTATTTCCATGTATTGAGGGATAACAACATGAATGGTATCCAAGGAAAAAGGGCTAGAAATGTTACATGTAGGAATATTGAATTTGGATTTATTCATAAAGGCAATTTTTTGTTGCAAGGATGAAATGGTTTGAGCAAGGCTATTGATATTGGACTTAGTTGAGAGATTGGTATGAGACATGTGTAAAATGTTTAGACTATTATGGGAAAATGAAGAAACGTTGAAATATAAAAATAGAACATTCTTGTAGGTAGGCATGGATGAAGGCTGAGAAACACATGGAACACTTAAAGGAGCAGGAACAATAGGATTAGAAATACCTCCAAGACTAACATGTGTAGGATTTGCTGGCTTGCCTATAGCACCCAAGTTTTAAACTTTTAAAACTGACCCTAAAGGAAAAATCTTTACACTTGTCACAATTTTTCACACTGATTTTGCTAATAATCCTTTTTGTAAAGATTGACATTTTGTGAAAAGGCAGTGTTGACAAGATTGTTGAACTTGAACCTCATCTTCCTGGTTGAAAGTTCAAGGTTCGAAAAGCACAGGTCAGGTTCAATTCCAATGGTTCAAAATGAAGTTTCATCCGTTCAGCTGACTCATGGATTCGAATGTAAAGTTTAGTTAAGTTAGTTCACTGGTTCATCAATGTAGAAGCACAATTTTATGGTCCAAGGCATAGAATCAAAGGAATAGATTGAAAGTTTAGACATCTGAATGGTTAAAGGTTTAGAATTTAGGACTCCAACATGTAAGTGCAAGGTTCACATAATCCCAAATCTCAGATACTCAAGGTGTGGGTTGACACAGATTCAAAGTTCCAAATTTATTTTGATGGTGGCCT
>MU223806.1:433294-449622 GCA_018584345.1 Thuja plicata | reverse complement strand
TTATAGAGACATGTCTCCTTAAGGAGACATGGCTCTATAATGTCATGTCTTTTCATAACACATATTTACTAGCCGATAATGCACGGCACCTGATCACATACAACTCAATCATAGTATACCACCCGATATCATATGTCGCAACCTTGGTGACCGGTCGGTAAGTAAAGAAATCATAATTATATTTAACAATACACATTGGTGATGTGTATAACCAATACAAATTGGTACTGATAACACATCAGCATTGATATAGATAACCGATATAAATTGGTGATTGTTAATACTTGACATTTTAAATACCAACCAATGTCCATCGGTATCATAGTTAAATTAAACTGATACTAATCGGTATCTCTGTCAAGTCAACTTATACTTAATTGGTAATGCAAAACAATAACAATAAAATTGATGAAGTCTATCGATAATCAGTTTTGATATCATTTGAAATACAAATGAATGATAATATTAATAATATGAGAATAATATTATTTATTTTATTAACTATAACATACATTGTATATGTATATTGATATATATAATAATATCAGTATTATTATATATATTAATATACATATAAAATGTAGAATAATATTATTTCATATTATTTTATCTGAACAACAATATTATCAATTCAATGATGTTTATTTAGTTAAGTATGTATATTAATATATATATAGTAGTATAATATTTATTTATTTTCTCATAATATTATGATCATTTTATCTGATCGAAGCTATAAACATCAACAGTTGATACCATGTTCATCATTGTGAATAAACTTACTTAAACATTCTACTAAGGAAATGGATTTCATATAAGAATTCTCTTGGCTTAACCACTGTTCAAATTTTTCAAATACATGGGAAAGATTTTTCACTTGGGTAGGAGGAAATATTAAAGACTCGTCTTCATCATGAGAAGAGTGGGAAGAAAGATTCTCAACCATAGTAGGAATTTCATTAGTAGGCATGTGTGTCTCATCAAGATTCCTATGAAATGAAGAAAACTGAGGATCAAAGGAACCCATAAGTCTATGGATTCTCCTAATGGGAAAGCTATAGGTAGGACTCAATGTTATACCACTCATGTAAAAAAGAAAGAAAAGATAGATCTAACAATTGAAAGTATGAAATTTGAAAGAGATATATAAACATTCATTAAATTAATGCAGCATAAATGGAACTAGAACACATGAGTGTACATAGAATCTAATGAACAATGCATCTAAATATGAAATGAAAAGTAAGGATTCAATGCACATAAATGAGATCTAACACCAAAATAAAAATGGAAATATTATACATCGAGTTCACCAAAAATGTACATAAAAAAAAGATGGTAAGGAGAAATATAAAACTTAAGGGATTGTCCACCTTTTCTTAATGTACAAATAAGAAGGAAGATGCCCCACTAGGCCCAAAATTAGTTTAAAAAACTGAGTGGGGTAATGGGTTTTTCCTTCGCTGATTACGATTAAGAACAAAACTAATAAATTGGCCTAATGATAAAAGATAAAAGATTTAAAAAGAAAATATGGACAGTTTCAAAAAAGATAGACTTATAAAAAATGGACAAGAAGTTGCAGTGGCTTGAAACAAGAACCTAGAAACTGTACTAACCTATGATTTTAATCTGAAGGTGATTTTCTAGGTACAAAACACCTTGGGCATTTTTTTCTCAAGAACAAGAAGTTTGGGGCATTCTATACCTAGGTATTTTACCTGAAACTTTGACAATCAATCTCGCAGATCCTGAATTTTCCAAACCAAGTCTCAATAGTTGCATTACCTATACCTGCACACATAAAAATAGGGAAATGGTTGTGGAAAGGGGGTTTTCCTTGGTAAAACCCCTATTTAGGTTTGAGGTTGACCTTGACCTAGTTCAGGGTTGAGGTCGACCTTGACCTAGGTCAAGGTCGAGGTTGACCTTGACCATTGTTGGGTTTTGGTTCCCGCTTTCAAATTTGGATCATAACAGGGTCCTAAATCTAAAATTGGCCCCTGGATCCGAATGTGATAGGGTTTTCATTCAAATTTAATTAAATTCATTTCCTCCTTAGTTTTTCATTGTTATTGGACCATGATTCGAGGTGAAATTTGAATTATGGTCCATTACATTGCCCTAGGAGGCTTACCTTGAAATCTCTATATTAACACTCTCTTTTTCCTTCATTTGGATATTATGATATGATGACATGATGATGATGCAAGAATGCAAGAGGATTATATAGGAGGACAAGATATGATGATGCCTTAATACATGCAAGCATTTTTCTGGATAATCTATTATGGATTTTCATTGGAGCAAGAAAGATTTCTTTCATCCTTCCTTCTTTGATCTACCATTTTCAACATTCAAGCATTCAAAAGATACAATCATGGGGTAGCAACTAAGGATTGTGATTTTTGTAGTAGTAATTTAGCCTTGGGGGCTTGGTATTCTTTCTTTATCATATTTAAATCTATGCATTTCTCTCTTATTTCAATTCATGCTAAGGTTTCAATCTAGAGGATTAGATCTTGGCATTGCACATTCAAAGCTCTTCCTAAGAGCAACACACACATATATTCTATTACATCTGGCTATTCGTGGAGGTGGAAACCACCAAAATGGGGGTTTGACTAAGGCAAAACCCTATATAGCCACCCCAAAACACCATTTTTAGATATCTATAGTCATTGTTTCAGGAATTGCAGAGCAGATTCGGATACCCTTTCCGGCCAACTTTCAGGATGCACAAACAGAATTTCCGTCGGAGTAGTGCAAGTCAAGGTCAAAATTTTGGGGTACAATTGCACCCCCACATTTGGGTCAAGGTAGACCTGACTTAGAAAGGAAAAATATTTCTGGGTTTTCTCTGTCTCTGTGTTTCTATTCCAGATTCAGTTGCAGAATTTCCAGAAACTCAACACAAACATCAGAAAATAGGTTTTTCCAGATCTGTTATATTGTGAGGTATGTATTTTATTCCATTACTATTTGCAAACATTTCTAGATTTATATTCCTTATCATTACAATTAAATGTAACTGGTTAAATGTGGCATAGGGTCTCTTTTATGTGCAAATCCACATTGTTCAAAACCCTATCTAAAGATTTTCATTTTCCCCCATTACATTTTGGTGAATCCGCGATGGACAACGCTTATTTTTGGTGTTAGATTTGAATTTTATGTTATATCTTACATGCATATAAAAATTAGATTTCTTTTATTCTCTTGCATTTATATTTCAAAAATAAAAATCACAAAATTTCTTTAAAAATGCAAAAAACATTTACATTTTCATGCTTGTAGTGCTACTTTGTGTTCAACATGTATGATTTTTGTTTTGAATACTTTGATGAGGATTTTATTGCAAAAGAGGATAGATCCCCTAATGAGGTACATTGTAGTGAGGATGGAAATTGTTTGAATACGATCTCCATTGATCCTATTCCTATTTCATCCTCCTCCACAACCTCTTCAAATTACCTTTACCATAGGGTGTGTGCATGGTTACCTTCATGTTCCACTATTTGAAACATTGATGTACCTAGAATGTTATATCCTAAACCTTTTTTGAAGGAAAAGGATGTCCTCAAATAACAATTAAGGGTAAACCCAGAGATCCTTTGGATTTCTTTGACAACACAGATTTCGTTTCACATGCTTATCACACACGGAATAATCCTCAGCCTAATGTTCCAACTTCTTTACCTCCTTCTCAACTTGTGCTTCCTCAAGCACCTAAGTTACCATCTTCCTTTAAGGAGTATGACTTAGTTGAACAATTATGTTCTACTCTCACAAAGATATCTTTATGGGAATTACTTCAAACTTCTCCAACATATCATGAGGCATTGCAAAAGGCTTTATCTACCCTTCTTGCTTCGCCTCCTAACCAAGAGAATATTAATTCCTTTTTGGAATACATGCATACTCTATACCTCCTATTGTGTTTATCAATGATGATTTACCTTTTTTTGAGGTGCAGAATCAATATGATGCTCTTATGGTTGTTTTTTCTATTAATCAGAGTATCATTCGCAGAACATTAATTGACAATGGATCTGGGCTTAATGTTTGTAGAATGGATATGCTTAAGGAAATTAAGGTTGATCTTACAACTATTCAACATGATCATGTCCCTATTCATGGATTTGATAATATTGCAAAGAGAACTTTGGGCATTATTACGCTACCTCTTAAAGTTGGTCTGGTCATACTCAATACACCTATTCATGTTATGTCTGGACCTCTCAATTATAACCTTCTTTTAGGTAGACCTTGGTTACATACTATTAATGTAGCTCCTTCTACTCGTCATCACAAGGGTAGGCTCATTTATAAAAAATTTATGTATACATTACTTGCGGATGATGCACCGAATCCTTTCTTAAATGCAGAATATGATAAAGTTTCTGAACCTCTCCAACCAAGTAAAGAACCTGAAAGGCCACCTAAGATTAAACAAACTTAAGATCCTTTGAATGAGGATGATTGGGGAACATTGGACTTTAATCCTTCTTGTATTGGAGAATATAAAGTTTCTGATTTGGAATTCATGAAACAACAAAATGGGTTTGAAAAACAAGTTTTTACTCCTTCCCCACTTTCTGCGGAATTAAAAAGTAACTTTGTTCCTGCCTCAATGGATGAAACAATTGAAACAATAAAACCTGATTGCTATGACATTGTGACATACATGGCTCCTTTAACTCAATCTGATATGGTTCTAGTTATCATCTGCTCAAGAAATCAGGGTTTAATGGGAAAGGATGTGGTAAATACAAACAAGGTATACAAGTACCTTTGGACAACAAAATCTATGATTATACATATGGATTGGGGTTCAATCCTTACAAAAAACCATCAGAATTTCCTCTTAATGATAATCATATCTGTGGTGGACATTTGAATTTGGTTAACCCACTCCTCCTTGAAATGAATCAAAAACCTATTTTGGATGTTTTTCCCGAAGATGAAGCTTTAGCGGATTTTCTAGGAGCTTATGAGGATCTACCTATGTTTCATCAAAAAAGAAGGAAGCCCTATTGTCTAAACATAGAAGCTTATTTTGGAGAACATGATGAACATGATATTTCTCCTTTACCAGTGGATTCTTTGATAAAAAGTAATTTTCTCATAACTGCGACTATTGAGGTTCAAGTGGACAAAATGACTCTGAGAAAATGATAAAAATTGGGAAATGTTTGAATCAAGATGAACGTGATCAGTTGGTTTCCCTTTTACTTTAATATAAGGATATTTTTGCTTGGACATATTCCGATATTCTAGGTATAGATCCTAAGATTGTTATTAACAATATTATTCTCAAACCAAATGCTTAACCGGTGAAGCAGAAAATCCAACAGATGAATCCAGGAATTGCCTTATTAGTTAAAGCTGAAATTGAAAAATTATTGGGTGTTGGATTCATCCGCTCTATTAATTAATCAAAGTGGATTTCAAACATTGTGGTTGTTTCAAAAGGAGAAAATAAGATAAGAATGTGTATGGAGTTTCAAGATTTAAATAATGCATCCTTAAAAGATGATTTCCCATTACCTAATATTAATATGATTGTGGATTCAACAGCGGGTCATGCTCTATTATCTTTTATGGATGGATTTTTGGTCTATAATCAAATCTTTATTCCTCCCAAAGATCAACTTAAGACCACATTTATAACACCTTGGGGAACATTTTGTTGGGCCATGATGCCTTTTGGATTAAGAAATATGGGAGCAACTTATCAGCGAGCCATGACTTTGATTTTTCATGATTACATTCATAAAATTCTTGAGGATTATGTGGATGATATCTTGGTGAAATCTATACAAAGAGGAGATCATGTTATAATTTTATGATAAATATTTGAAAAGATTATAAGTTAAAATATGAGATTGAATCCTAAGAAATGCACTTTTGGAGTTGATTCTGGTAAATTATTAGGGTTTATAATCTCTAAGAGAGGCATAGAGGTCGATACTGAAAAGATTGATGCTATTGTTAATATGCCTCCTCCTAAGAACATTTCTCAGTAACGAAGTTTACAAGGAAATATTCAAGACATTCATCACTTTGTCTCCAACTTAGTTGATAGAACTGTTCCTTTTACTTCCTTGCTTAGAATGTTGATCTCTAAGTTTTGTTGATCATTAGTGTCCCACACTTAGTAATTTATCTAGGCGGTTTTAGCCGGTCATCACTATGGCTGAGCTATCTAGTTTAGGCTAAGCCATCCGGCATAGTTGTTTTTGAGCAGATAATAATTGTCGATTCACACGGTTTCCAAATTCATTCCATGCCAAGTGCCAGAGTCTTTTTGTGTCGAGCAAGATAGTTTTTTTTTGTATGTCAAGAATGACACCAATTTTGAGGTAAACTATTTTGGGCTGACTTATTTAAGCATTTAATATTTTCAATGGGATAATTACACATTTAATTATTTGATCCCACTATGTGGCATAGAGCCAATCAAAAAATTAGATTGTCCAAGCGACATAAGTATTTGATCCTAATCGTTGATCTAGATTTAATTGCCAGATCCGTAAAGTATATTAAGATTGCTTCTTACCCTAATTGGAGAGTACTATAAGAGAAGGTGTATGCGTACAAGAGAGATGTGTGAAGGATTGTTTTGAGAGAGGAAGCATAGATCTAGTAGAGTGAAAGAGCAGTGAGATGTAGAGTAAATATATATCAGATTATTAGATCAGAGAAGGTATTGAAAAGAGGAGATCTGTTATCAGCATCAGAGTGCATATCGAAGGTTCATATCTTGAGACATTCTAACCAGTGTATCAGGTGAAATCTCTTAACAGAGTGGTTCTAACAGACCTTTCTAAATCTCTTAGCCGAGTGCTTACTTTTTTGTAAGCTTAAATCCTTTTACAAGGTAGATTGTAATGATCTGTAGCTCTTAACCGGGCAAACCTTTAACTAGGTAGATTACAAATTGTGATCAAATTTTGTAGCCCTAACATGCACACTTTATTGCTATAGTAGTGAAGGTTTTTGTGGGTGTCATAAACACCCCAGTTTTACCTTATTGGGTTTCTGGGTTACCAAATTTTGTGTCTTGTGTTATTTATTTACTATCATAGATGCTACTAGATGATAGGTAAATTACATTTATGCATGATTGTGGATCACTTTGTTTTAATTGAAAAAGTTGAAGATCTGATTCACCCCCGCCCCCCCCCCCCCCACCCTCTTAGCATCTTGCTTTCCCATATTGTATTTCCAAAAATTGGTATCAGAGCTCAGTTTTCCCATAAAAGGTTTTAATCATCTTGAGAGTATAGATCTTGAGATGGAGATTTACAAATCGAGTAAAGTCGTTGAGAATCAAAAGATTGAAATTCAGCTAGCATTACATCAGCTTGAGATAGCAAGACAAGAATTGAGGAAGCCCTTGATATCTAGGAAATATTTGGCCAAACAAATGAATGACACTAATTATCAGGAAGAAGACACTGCAAGCCTATTTCAGAATGGAAACTCTACTGAGAGCGATGTAGCAATTTCAGATTTGCTGGAAAGGAACAATACATTGTGTGAAGAAGTCAGAAACCTAAAAAGAGAACAAGAAATGCAAACAGTAAGACTATGTGAAGTAGTAGAACAAAAGAAGAAAGTCGAAGATGAAAAAGCTATGGTTGAAGAAGACAAAAGAGTGATGACTATTAGACTTAATGAAAGGAAACATGATGTACAAATGATGACAAATAATCAGGTTGACATGGTGAATCAACTGCTACTTGCAAATCAGGAGATGAGTAGGAAAGACATAGAAATTGTGAATCTGAGATCTGAGAATAGTCAATTGAAAGATGAATTGAGATCTGAGAAAGAACTTAATAAAAGATTGAACAGACCTAATGAAGCTTTGACTCATTTTGAAAACCTTATGGAAGCATCAAGGAGATCTAAAGATTCTTCTGGATTAGGTCATATCGAACAACAGACATCTACGGAGAAAGGAGAATCATCTAAGATTGGTGAAAAGAGGAATGCAAAGTCAAAGAACATAAAACCTGTATGCAACCACTGTAGAAAATTAGGATACATAGCAAACATCTACCAAAGAAAGAATCTTAAGTCCAATCCTAAACCTAAGTTCAATGGTTATTGCTTTAACTATAAGAAGTTTGGACATCAAGAACGTGAATGTTGGGCAAAGGAAAATAATGCACCTCCCACACCTAGTTTCAATGGGTATTGTTACAACTGTCAAAAATTTGGACATAGAGCACAATATTGCATATGTAATGCTAAAAAACAATGGACATCAAAGACAAACAAAAGCACCAAGGAAAGGTAACACTTACAATTGGGATTACAAAAAATGGCATAGTTGTCATTACTATGGTGAGTATGGGCATATTCCAGAAAACTGCATAAAGACACATTTCAGAGGAAAATCTAAGAGTTGGATGAATGGAAGCCTAGTTTGCTATAATTGTCTAAAAATCAGTCACACTAGGAACGATTGCAAGGAAAGGGTACCTGCTCCTACTATTGAAGAAATTAGAGCACAGATGAACTAAACATGGATAAGGAAAATAGAACTGATCAGTAGTGAAGCTACTTAAGCCGATGTCACCCAATCCAATGGATCAGGTAATCACACCATCACTAATTAAGAAAAAATGGTATGTGAGGAACTATGTTTATATCTCATATATTTTATGAGTTCCTAACATATAAAGTACAAAAGTCTGTATCTACATATGTTAAGATGCATCAGGATGTATTTTTGAGACATGTACCTAGCAAAGTCAATATGCACTATAGGTGTCGAGCAACAATATTATTTTACACTGAGATCGAGTTATCTAGTGTATGTCGAGCTGGTATGGGTTGCGACAAGGAGATAGATGAGTTTTGTGAGTTAGCCAAGGACTATTGTTTGGCACTCACTCAACAGGCAAAACATTTATTGCAAACCTAACTTTTGACCTTTGGAGCCTATAAAGGAATGAGTCATTCATTACTCATTTTCACCTTACGATTGATAATTTCACAGTGTTGGAGCATTTTTGAACTTGATTTCTGCAAAGATCTTTCAAATATTTCTACAGCGTGTCGTCGACTATCCTAAGTAAAAAGTGTGAATTTCAACATCTGTTGAGGTATTCTATTCATCATCTTTTAAACCTTATTTCTTTCAAAATCATAGCCACTAGTTCTTCCACAACAGCAAAGGGTATGGAGAAGGAGTTGCTAAAAGTTCAATTGGTAAGGAGTGACACCTATGCGCCTCCTAATTTTTGAGTAGTACCTAAGAGTGCCATCCAGGGTGATCTAACTAGAGCCCTATCATCGATTCCACCTAAGGTACTCATGATTCATGATATTAGGTCATGTTATATGTGCAAGATAAGTGAATTTGGTGATCATGAGCTAAGAGAATCTTACAGAAAATTGTGCAAAGGTAGAGCCCTAAAAGTTGAACACAAACATTTAGCCAGGAGAGGATTAACTCGTGCCCTAGATTTTATGAGAGATTTTAGAATGGAATGGATCAAGATTGTTCTTAGTCATGTACATGACATGAACATATGGATGGAAAATGGACCAGTTAAGATTACAAAGGAAATAATCCATCACGTAACTGGTTATCCAATTGTTAATGGGAAGAGAACCATGAGATGTCAGAGTAAGGAAAACATGGAAGAATTCACTGGAGCTATTTGGAATAAAAGAGGAATGACGATGTCTACAATTATAGATTTGGAGCTTGATTTTGCAGTTAGGGTTATTGCTCACAAGTTTTATTAGTCAAGCTGACTAGACAGTGTCCCATGCATTGCGTTCAACCAGGCTTGGAAGATTGTGAAGAAGGATCATACTTATGACCTTGCTGAGCTTCAACTGATGCAACTGTCTGAGAACATTTCTTCAATCTAAAAGGCAAAGAACTCAATGTGTAATTTTGGATCTCTACTCATTTGTATATTTTTCTATATACATAATACATTTCCAACTTTTGGAAATATTGTGTGGAAAATAGACAGACCTATTACACAGAAAATCAATGCATTTACTTAGCAATTAGGTGATAACTTTGACAATGTGATGGGAACATATTTTGTCAAATTTAAGAAAAATATGAGATTGAGGAGCAGAATTCCCACATCACTAGTTGAGAAACACTATGAGGATATATGTTTTCTGGTAGACACAGATTTTACTTATGTTCAGGTTGTAGTACCGAGGGTATCATGGCTAACGCCATTACCTTATGAAGTGAACATTGATGAGACATCTATAGCTATAACAACTCTATTGGTAGAGGAGATTGATGGTACAGCCAAACATTGTGGAAACTATGAAGAAGCTAAGTCCAAAAGGTCTATGGATTTGAAGGCTGGACTAGGAGAGGAAAAGGAAAAAGATTGTCAAAAATCTAAAGAATATTGTTGGAATTGAGAGTGATAAAGAAATAGAGGATGCACCTTTTGTTGGAAATACAATAATGGGAAAGCAAGATACTGAGAGGGGGGGTGAATCAGATCTTTAAAATTAAACACTTAAAATAAACTTGATCCACATTCATACATATATGAATCTAATATAATCTCAGATAGCATCCACACAATGAAATAAATAACACATAACATAATAACTTGGTAACCCAGAAACCCAAATAGGTAAAACTAGGGTGGGGATGACACCCACAAAATTCTCCACTACTATAGTAATAAAGTGTACATGTTAAGGTTACAAATGTTGATTACAAAATGTAATCTACCCTGTTAAAGGTCTACCCGATTAAGAGCTTAAGATCATTACAATCTACCCTGTGAAAGGATTTGAACTTACAATGAAGTAAGAACTCTGTTAGGAGATTAAGAAAGGTCTGCTAGAACCACTCTGTTAAGAGATTTTCACCTGATACAATGATTAGAATGTCTCAAGTCTTGATCCTTCGATATGCACCCTGATGCTAATGACGGATCTCCTCTTTTCAGTACCTTCTATGATCTCATAATCTGATATAACTTTACTCTGTTGTTCGCTGTGTTTTCACTCTGTTTGATCTCTACTTCTTAACAAAATAACCCTCTATGCATTTCACTTCAAAATGCAGTCACTAGACAATTCCTCTGCTGTCTCATTACACACACATACAAAAAATAGGGTTTTTGAAGAAATCTAATATACCTGTTCAAATCTGATAGCAAGATCTAGATCAATGATCAAGATCTGATACCATACCTTGACGGTAAAATAATTAATGTTTACAATAGGTCATGCATAGGATAAAACAATTAAATGCATAACTAACTTCGTAGAAGAATATTAAATGCATACATAAGTTAGCCCAAAAAGCTTATATAAGTCGGCCAGAACACTTATCCTTGAAGTTTGTATCATTCCAGACATGTATACAAAAAAATTTCTACTCAGCACTTGACTTCTCTAAGTCCTACTCGGCTTGGCAATGTAACTCAGCTTGGCAATGTAACTAGGCAAACTAAAAATTGCTCGGCAATGTTTCTCGGCCTTGCATAGTTTTAGCTTGGCCACAGTGATAGCCAACTAAAACTACCTAATTGAATGACTAAGTTTTGGTCACTAATCATCAACAGAACTTAGAGATTAACAATCTCCCCCTTTGATATTAGTGGCGAAAACACTTATCATTACTTTTGTTCATTCCATCAAAATATTGCCTAAGTACACTAAGTACTCCCCCTAGGAGTATACTCGTAATAATTCATACAAAAAGTTTACATGCCTTCAAAAATTATATACAAGTGTACCTGTACTGTACTGATGTATCCATTCATACTTCCTTACTAACTTCCCCCTTATTTTTGTCACTGATTGCTGGTGGGGTTAAGTTGTACTTATCCAAAAATTGTTTATGAAGTTGCAAGGTGGATTCAAATGTAGTATCCCAGCTATCTTCTGCAACCTTCATAACCTCCAATTTTATTTCTAGCTTGGCAGCTAGACTCACTAAACTTTCTGCAGTCGATAGATTTGCATTGCTCTATGATAACGCCTTTGCAATTGAAATTTCCTTCTGTATGACCTCCAGTTGAGGCAACAGGCTTGTCTAAATAGTTATCAATTTGGCCCTTATCCGACCATCTTCAGCCATAAGTTCAGCTATTCTTCATTGTGCATTTATCAACTTATTAAGATGTAAAGAACTAGAAGTAGTATCTTTACCCAAAGTAGTGCCAGTTGATCTTAAATCTAACTGTAACTTCTCAACAAGCTGTAGATTATCCTTTGTGAAAAATTCAACATCACATAATTTTATGTACAAAGAATAAACATTGGTTGTAACTTTCTCTAAAGTTTCTACAAGAATAGAAATTTCAACCTATTTTGTGTCAATCTCCTTCGAGATTTTCTCTAGAAATTTTCTCTCAAATCTTCTCCTAGACCATTGTAGAAGCTTCTCATTATTGTCTATGTCCTCATCAATTACCTTCTGAACAATGTTGACTAGCTGATCAATGTTTGGAGCTTGAGGCATTTCATCCTCTAATTCAAAAGCCTCTGCAAATATGTCTTTAATGTCATGCAACACATGCTTTTGCTTTTGTTCTATCTTCATCTCTTCATGTCTCTTCTTCCTCTTAAGTAATTCTTGAAGAGTCCCTATTTGTTCAAAAGATAATTCATTGAGATCCCATTATGGAATCATAATGACTTCATCTAGTGTTACATCTAGAATATGAGACTTCTTCAAGATTTTCTTTTTCTTCAACTCTGGAGAACTTATGCTCGGTAGCATAATATATTTTCCTTTGACAGTGTCAATATCCATTACCTCTTTTAAATCTGTCAATATTGTCTGTGGATTCAGCATACTCCCAGTTTTAGGACCTGTGGGAGTGGATGATACAGAGTGTGGTAGATCGACCAACACTTGCACTGCCTCTTCTTCTTTAAGCTCATCAATAGTATCCTTTATCCCTACTCCACTATCTAAAACTATTTTCACAACCTCTAAAATAGGTGGATTCTGTGAAGTTACCTCTTGTTCATTTGTTTTTTGTTTCTCTTCACTTTTCTGATTATTGACAACTTCAATTATTTCATTAGATTATGTGGTCTTCCCTTCTTTAGTATCAGTTTCCTTAATAGGAAAATCAGTGTCTTTACCACTCAGCATCTCTTGTTCCTCGGCATTCAAATTGCTTGGATCATCAACTATATAATCCATAGGACTGTCTACAGTCAGATCAACAGAATTAGTTGAGTCTAATGCATCTTTGGTCTTGTCCTGTTCTATGGAAATTTGATCTTTTGTTATCTTTGGCTCAGGGGTAGTGTTTACTTCAACTTCTTTTGCCTTTTTCTCAGATGTCCCTTCACCAGATTTCTTGTCTTTTGGAACGGCCAGTCCAAAGATCTCTTTCCAAATCCTTGAGCTTTGATGTACTACACCTTCAATATCATTTTTTAGAATAGCATAGCCTCTGAGTTTAGGAACAAACCTATTCTTGTAATCCTCAATGAATTTGGCTCTTTGTTTAGAAGTTAACTCAGGTATTACCTTGGCTAGAGTTCCTTCCCTTATCTGTCTCTCTATGGCAAGTGCAAATTCCCATTTTCTTGACAAAAAATCATAAAGCTCATTGGGAACATGATTTCCTATCTCTGTAGGAGTTAATTTGAAAGTACTCATCATATCCAAGAGTGCTTCCTATACTTTGTACCTATCTGCATTATTCAACTTTTCATATTTAATGAACTTAAAAGTTGCCAACCCTGCTGAATTCCTCAATGTGTCACATACCTCATCTATACTAGCTGGTTTATTAAATTGTGTTGTAGGTATGTTGCTAGGTTCATCAGTTTCTATCTTCTCCTCATCACTATCTGTCCCCAAATTTAGTCTCCTCCTTGGTCTCTTTGTTGGATTACTTAGCTCAGCCTTAGGAGCAACCTTTGCTTCCTTTCTAGAACTACTTTCTGCAACTTTCCTCTTACCATATACTTTTGTTTGCACTTCTACTAGGGAAGTAACAGTAGATGCTCTTATCCTTAGATGATTAGCTGTAGGAGGTGTAACCTTGGGTTTGGCTTTGCTCGGCTTGGTTACTATGACAATTGGTGGTCTCTTACCCTTAACTTTCTTAGTAACCTCTTATGACGCACTTACTTCCTCCTCTATAGATATATCCTCACCTTGTCTAGTGGTCAGGCCTAAAGGTGCATCCTCAGGTTCTTCATCACTACCTAAGCCAACCATTTTCTTCAGGTTTTTCACAATCTTCTTTCTTTTCCTCTCCATAGTCCCTCATTCAAACTTCTAGAAATTTTAGCCTTAGCTTCATCAAAATTTCCAAATCTCTCTGCTATAGTATCAATTGCCTCAGCTAGGAGTGCAATGATGGCAGCTGATGCTTCATCAATGTTGATTTCATATGGAAATGGTTCTAAGCATGTTATCCTAGGAGTCACAGCCTGGATATAAGTATTATCTATATCAACTAGAAAACAGATTTCTTCATAATGCTTCTCCACTAGTGACTTAGGAATCCTAGTCTTTAATCTCATTCTCTTCTTGAAATCTACAAAATAGCTCCCCATAATGCTATTGAAATTACTTCCTAGTTTCTCCATACATTCACTAATCTAAACTGTAATGGGTCTATCCTTTTTCCAAACAATATTTCCCAATGTAGGAAATGTATCCTGAATGTAGAAAAATATACAAACTAGTAAAGAACCAAACTTACATGATGAGCTCTTAGCCTTTCTGATTGATGCAAGGTTCTCAGCTAATTGTGTCTATTGTAGCTCGGAAAGATCATATGTGTGATTCTTCTTAACAATTTTCCATGCCTGATCAATAGCTATACAAGGAACACTATCCAATCTGCTAGACTGATAGAACTTATGTGCTATTACTCTTACTCCAAAGTCAAGTTCTAGGTCTATAATTGTAGAGATAGTCATACCTTTTCTGTTCCAAATGGCTCCAGTGTTCAGTGTAATTTCTTCTTTTTTGTTATCCCTCATGGTTTGTTTCCCATTCACTACAGGGTATCCAGTCACTCGTTGAATCATGCTTTTGGTGATCTTGACTAGTCCATTATCCAACCACATACACATGTCATGAACTTGGCTAAGGATAACCTTAATCCATTCATCTTTGAAACCTTGTGGAAAATCTAGGGCATGAGTTAACCCTTTGTCAGCTAAATGTTTGAATTCTGCCTTCAGAACTCCATTGACATACAATTTGCTGTAGGATTTCCTTACTTCACTATCACCTACTTCACCAATCTTAACCATATAACATGATCGAACATCATGAATCATGAGTACCTTAGGTGGAATGGATGAGAGGGCTCCCATTAAATCACTCTAAATCACACTTTTAGGAATGGCTCAAAAGTTGAGAAGTTCACATTCATCACTCTATACTAACTGAATTTGCTCTGGTTCTGCCTCAATACTCTTAGCTGGTGTGGAAGAACTTGCAGCCATGATCTTAAAGTTAGGGTTTGAGAGATAAAAAACACAGTACCTTGGCAAGTAATGCTTCACACTTTTCACCTTAGGATTGCCGACGGCACGCTGATGAAATCTTTGATGCTAACTTAGTTAAGACCAATTCTACAAATCACTTCAATCGCTCCGTAAACAGTAAAAATCACAAGGTAAAAATGAAGTGTTAATTGTTCATCCTTTATAGACTTTGAAATGTCAAGGTAGGTAAGCAATGAATGTTCTACCCATTGAGTTAGTGCAAGCCAGTTGTCCTCGGCTTTAACACAACTTGCATCCCACTTGGCTTACTAACCTCGGCCATCATATAACTTACTCAGCCAACAAAACTCAGCACTCACTAAAGAACTTAGCTTTAGTGTCCATGATTTATGCTCGGCACCTATAGTACAATTTTCTCATCTTGGAATTTTGTCTTCAAAATATGTCATGGTGCATCTTAACATATGCAAATATGGACTTTTGTACATTTCATGTTAGGAATTGATGTAAGATAAGAGTTTTAGATGCAGTTCCTTACATACCTCTTTTTCGTAGTTAGAGATGATGTGATCACCTGATCCATTAGATTGGGTGACCTCGGCTTCATTAAATTCACTACTACATGGCTCAGACTTCTTAACCCATGTCTTGTTCATCTGTGCTATAATTTTCTCAACTGTAGGAGCAGGTACCCTAGTCTTACAATTTTTCCTTGTATGACCAATTTTCAGACAACTATGAAAAACTAGGCTTCCATTCATCCAACTTTTAGACTTTCCTCTGAAATGTGTCCTTATGCAATTTTTTGGAACATGTCCATACTCACCACAGTAATGACAACTATGCCATGTATTGTAATCCCAATTGTA
>MU223806.1:418032-432843 GCA_018584345.1 Thuja plicata | reverse complement strand
AGATTTACAATCTCCAAGTCTTTCCTACTGATCTCCTGATTCACAAGTAGTAGTTGATTTGCCATGTCTACTTGATTGACTATCATTGTTTGCACATCATGTGTTCTTTCATCAAGTCTGGTAGTCATCATTCTTTTTTCTTCTTCTACCATAGCCTTGTCATCTTCTTCTTTCTTTTTCTGTTCAACAACTTCACACATTCTTATTGATTGGGCTTCTTGTTCCTTTTTCAAGTTTTTGAATTCTTCACATAGTGCACTATTCTTTTCCAATAGATCTGCTATTGTTGTATCGCTCTTAGTAGAATCTCCATTCTAAAATAGATTTGTGGTGTCCTCTTCCTGATAATGAGTTTCATTCATTAGTTTGGCCAAATCTTTCCTTGCGGTCAAGGACTTCTTTAATTCTTGTCAAGCTGATTATAACCCTTTTAGAGAAATAAGCTTTGATACCAATTGTTGGAAATACAATAATGGGAAAGCAAGATACTGAGAGGGGGGGTGAATTAGATCTTTAAAATTAAACACTTAAAATAAACTTGATCCACATTCATACATATATGAATCTAATATAATCTCAAATAGCATCCACACAATGAAATAAATAACACATAACACAATAACTTGGTAACCCAGAAACCCAAATAGGTAAAACTGGGGTGGGGATGACACCCACAAAATTCTCCACTACTACAGTAATAAAGTGTACCTGTTAAGGTTACAAATGTTGATTACAAAATGTAATCTACCCTGTTAAAGTTCTGCCCGATTAAGAGCTTAAGATCATTACAATCTACCTTGTGAAAGGATTTGAACTTGCAATGAAGTAAGCACTCTGTTAGGAGATTAAGAAAGGTCTGCTAGAACCACTCTATTAAGAGATTTTCACCTAATACAATGATTAGAATGTCTCATGTCTTGATCGTTCGATATGCACCCTGATGCTGATGACGGATCTCCTCTTTTCTACCTTCTATGATCTCATAATCTGTTATAACTTTACTCTGTTGTTCACTGTGTTTTCACTTTGTTTGATCTCTACTTCTTAACAAAATAACTTTGTATGCATTTCACTTCAAAATGCAGTCACTAGACAATTCCTCTACTGTCTCATTGCACACACATACAAAAAATAGGGTTTTTGAAGCAATCTAATATACCTGTTCAAATCTGATAGCAAGATCTAGATCAATGATCAAGATCTGATACCCATACCTTGATGGTAAAACAATTAATGTTTACAACAGGTCATGCATAGGATAAAACAATTAAATCCATAACTAACTCCATAGAATAATATTAAATGCATACATAAGTCGGCCCAAAAAGCTTATATAAGTCATCCAGAACACTTATCCTCAAAGTTTGTATCATTCCAGACATGTATACAAAAACTGTTCTGCTCGGCACTTGACTTCTCTGAGTCCTACTCGGCTCGGCAATGTAACTAGGCAAACTGAAAACTGCTCGGCAATGTTGCTCAGCCTTGCATAGTTTTCACTCGGCCACAGTGATAGCCAACTAAAACTGCCTAATTGAATGACTAAGTGTTGGTCACTAATAATCAATAGAACTTATAGATTAACACCTTTGGTTTTATCAACAGGACATGGAGAAGATATGTCTAGTGGAGAAGAAGAAAGTGAACCTGAAGAGGATATCACTGTGAAAGGAAAAGGGAAGGAGCCAGTGGTTTCCAAGGAAACTAAAGAAAGAAAAGCCAAACCTAAGGCTACCCCTCCTGTTGCTAACCAGCCTAGGACTAGGGAATCAATTTTTTTATCTCAAGTTGAGTCAACAAAAGTATATACAAAGAAGAATGCTGGAGAGAGCAGTTCAAGGAAGAGAAAACAAGTTGAAACAAAGGCAGTGGCAAGCAAGCTTGAGAAGAGACCGAGGAGAAAACTAATCTTGGAGAAAGAAGATGATGAGGAGAAGACAGATACAGGTAAACATAGAAACATACCTACAGCATCACATAAACCGCTAACCAATATTGATGAGGTATGCAAGAATATTAGAAGTACTACTAGTTTAGCAGGATTTAAATTTATCAAGTATGAGAAGCAAAGCATTACAGACAAGCATAATATTTAGGAAGCACTACTAAATATGATGTGTACATTCAAGATGACACCTATAGAGATAGGAAACCTTGTTCCTACAGAGCTTTATGATATTTTATCACAAAAGTGGCAATATGCCTTGATGACTGAAAGACAGATAAGGGAAGGAACATTAGCTAAGGTCATTAATGGACTAACAAAGAAATAGATAGCCAAGTTTATTGAGAAATATCAAAGGAATTTTATTCCTAAACAAAGATCCTATGTAATTCTGAAAAATGATGTTGAAGGTGTAGTACAACAGAGCACCAAAATTTGGAAAGAAACTTTTGGGTTAATAACTAAGAAGGTAGATAAGAAATGTGAAGGCACCTCAGAGAAGAAGAAAATGGAAGACTGAATTGCTACTAATCAAGAAGAGACTGAGGTAGAACCACAAGTGGAAATACGCAATGGGAAAACTATAGATTTTGCAATGGACACATTGACACTACACTTGGAGAGAACAACAATCTGGATGTCGAGGATCAGAATGAGCCGGCAAACACCGGTATGCAATCACCCATTCGGGAAACTGAGGTTGAGACAAAGAAAGAAGGAGAAAAGGAGGTAATCAATACCAATCCACCTATTTTAGAGGTTGTACAAATAGTTTTAGAGAGTGGAGATAAAATGGAAGAAATTGCAAATAAGCCTACAAAACAAGAGGCTATACAAGTGTTGGTGGATCTACCACACTTTGTATCATCTACTCCCACTGGACCCAAAATGGGAAGTATACCTGATCAGCAAGAAATCTTGACTCAGATGAAGGAAATAATTGAAACTAACACTAACAAAGGAAAAGATATCACAAAACCTGAGTCGAGTATCAGCTAACCAGAGCTCAAGAAGAGGAAGCTAAACAAGAAAAATTCACCAAGCTTAAATGTCACATTGGATGAAGTTATTGTGATTCCTAAATGGGATCCTAAGAGTTTGACGTATGAGTAGATTTAGACCCTTCAAGACCTATTGAAGAGGAAGAAGAGACAAGAGGAAATGAAGAGGGAACAAAATCAGAAGCAAGTTCTGCATGACATAAAGGATATTTTTGTTAAAGCTTTTGATATGGAAGATGTAAATGAGAAAGCACCAATACTAGAACAGTTAGTTCACATTGTGCAGAAAGTTACTGATGAAAATATTGAGGCAAATGAAAAATTGTTGCAATGGTCTAACAGAATATTTGAGAACAAAGTCTTGGAGAAGATATCTAGAGAGATTGCCACCAAACAGGTTGAACTTCCTTCTCTTGTTGAGATTCTTGAGGAAGTTGCAAATAATGTTTTTTCATTGTACAAAAGATTATGTGATGTAACATTATTTACAAAGGATAATCAACAGCTTATTGAGAAGTTGCATTTATATATGAAGTAAACAGCAAGCTCATTGAGCATGGATGCTAGTTCTATCTCCATACATTTTGATAGGTTGACTCGTGCACAGAGGAGATTAGCTGAGCTTATGGCTGAAGATGGACGAATCAGGGCTAAATTAATAACAATTTAGGCTAATTTGATACCTCATTTGGAGGTTATTTAGAAGGAACTAATAGCTTCTTGAGAATTGGTCAAGAGAGATTCTCATCTCTCTACTGCAGATAGTTTGGTAGTCTAGCTGTTGAGCTAGAAGTTAAGTTGGAGGTTATGAAGTTTGTTAAGGATAGTTAGGATACATCATTTGAATTGATATTACAGCTTCATAAACCATTTTTGGATAAATATAACTTAACCCCTACAGCCATCAGTGACAAAAATAAGGGGGAAATAGAGCAAGAAATTGGAAAAGATGTGCAGAACCAAGTATAAATATCTTTGCTGAAGGCATGTATATTATGTAGATAGTGTATGAAGTATGAAGTATAATCTAAGGGGGAGTACATTGTGTACTTAGGCAAATTTTTTGAATATAAAAGAAATGATAAGTGTTTTTTCCACTAATATCAAAGGGGGAGATTGTTGATCTCTAAGTTTTGTTGACCATTAGTGTCCCACACTTAGTCATTTATCTAAGCAATTTTATCCGGTCATCACTGCAGTCGAGCTATCCAGTTTAGGCCGAGCCATCCAACATAGTCATTGTCAAGAAGATAATAGTTTCTGAGTCACACGGTTGCCAAGTTCAGTCCATGTCAAGCACTAGAGTCTTTTTGTGCTGAGCAAGACAGTTTTGTTTAGTATGTCAGGAATGACACCAATTTTAAGGTAAACTATTTTGGACTAACTTATTTAAGCATTTAATATTTTCAACGGGATATTTATACATTTAATTATTTGATCCCACTATGTGGCATGGAGCCAATCAAAAAATTGGATTGTCCAAGCGGCATAAGCATTTGATCCTGATCGTTGATCTAGATCTGATTGCCAGATCCGTAAAGTATATTAAGATTGCTTCTTACCCTAATTTGAGAGTATTGTAAGAGAAGGTGTATGCGTACAAGAGAGATGTGTGAAGGATTGTTTGGAGAGAGGAAGCATAGATCTAGAAGAGTGAAAGTGTAGCGAGTACCAGAGTAAATATATATCAAATTATTAGATCAGAGAAGGTATTGAAAAGAGGAGATCCATTATCAGCATTAGAGTGCATATTGAAGGATCAGATCTTGAGACATTCTAACAAGTGTATCAAGTGAAATCTCTTAACAGAGTGGTTCTAACAGACCTTTCTAAATATCTTAGCTGAGTGCTTACTTTGTTGTAAGTTTAAATCCTTTTACAAGGTAGATTGTAATGATCTGTAGCTCTTAACCGGGCAGACCTTTAACCAGGTAGATTACAAATTGTGATCAAATTTTTTAGCCCTAATAGGCACACTTTATTGCTGCAGTAGTGAAGATTTTTGTGGGTGTCATCCCCACCCCAGTTTTACCTTATTGGGTTTCTGGGTTACCAAATTCTATGTATTATGTTATTTATTTACTGTCATGGATGCTACTAGATGATAGATCAATTAAATTTATGCATGATTGTGGATCAGTTTGTTTTAAGTGAAAAATTTGAAGATATGATTCACCCCCCCCTCTCAGCATCTTTCTTTCTCGTATTGTATTTCCAACATAGAAAGGATACGAATTTCTCTTGGAATGAGGAATGTAAAAAATCCTTTGAGAAATTTAAGGAGTATCTCGCTAATCCTCCTATTTTGTAACCTGCTCAATTTGATAAACCCTTTTATCTGTATACTTCAGCCATTCCAAACTCGGTGAGTGCGTAGTTGGCTCAGCAGGATAGTGAAGGTAAGGAAAGACCTATGTACTACATTAGTCAAACTTTACTTGATTATGAAAAAAGATATACAGACTTGGAAAAACAATGCTTAGCTTTAGTTTATGCTTGTTAAAAACTCAGGCATTATTTATTAAATGTTGAAGTCAATGTGATTGTTAAATTTGATCCTTTGAAACATCTTTTCTCAAAGACTGATCTCTCTGACCATCTTGCAAAGTGGGTGATGTTACTTATGGAATTTGATCTTAATTTCATTTCTCAAAATTCAATTAAAGTACAAGCTTTAACAGATTATTTGGCTGAAGCTCCTTGTCCTCATTCTAATACATGCTTTACTTCAATAGAATTCCCTAATGAAAACATTCTAGCTATTAAACAGGATGGTGTTTTAGAATTATATTTTGACAGATCTAAATGTAAGAAATGTTCTAGTGTTGGCATTATCTTGATCCCTCTTATGAAAAAACTGATTCCTATGTCATATAAATTGACTTTTCCTTGTAATAACAATATTGTGGAGTATGAAGATCATATAGCTGGCTTACAAGCAACTTCATCCCTTAACATTAAAAACTTGGAAATTTATGGAGATTCGTAATTGATTGTGGAATAGATTAAAGGAGTTTATCATACTAAGAATGATAAAGTGACACAATATAGAGATTTGTCTCTTGATATTCTTTTACAATTCTCTTCTTATATGATTTAAACTTTACCTAGGAAAGATAATTGACATGCGGACACCATGGAAAGCGCAACTTCTTTGGTTTGTCTTGAGAATAATTTTGAAGAATTTCAATTTACTATACATACTCTTAAAAACCTTGCAATTTCCAATGAGGTTACCTCTGATTGTTTCAATTTGCATTTGGATGAATGGTATTCTCATATCTTTCATTTTTTGAAAGATGGTACTTTTACTAAATCGGCAACAAGGAATATGTGTAATCGTATTAGGAAGCTTACAGCAAGTTATATCATTTTAGGAGATACGCTTTACAAATGCTCTTTTGATAGTTTGTTGTAAAGATGTCTTGGTAGAACCAAAATTCCAATATCTTTGGTAGAAGCTCATTATGGTTCTTGTGGGGGACATTGTGGTGGAAAATCTTTACTCGATAAACTTCTTAGAATGGGATATTATTGGAAATAAATGGAACAATATTCTTTCATGTTTGTTAAGAAGTGTCCCTAATGTCAACAACATGGTAATTTGATTCATGATCCTACTCATGAGCTTCGTAATCAAGTGGCTCCATGGCCTTTTAGTATTTAGGGTTTTGAGCTTATTGGAAAAATCTCACCGGCTTCTTCTCAAGGACATACTTACATCCTAACAGCTATAGATTACTTTACAAAGTGGGTGGAATTTGTCCCTCTCCATTCAACTACTATGGATGTTATTTGTGATTTAATTCTTAACAATATTATAACATGATTTGGTATTTCTTCATCGATAGTTTTGGATAATGGTACGTCTTTCAAGAATAAAGACGTCATTAAATTCTTGGAGAAATATTGATTTCAACATATATTTTCAACTCCCTATTATCCTCAATCTAATGGTCAAGCTAAAGCATCAAATAAGATCATTGAATAAATATGAAGAAAATAGTTAATAAGCATGTGAAAGATTGGCATACCCAACTTACCTATGTTTTATGGGCTTATAGGACTAGTGTTTGTACTGCCATGGGACTTCTCCTTATAATCTTTTCTATGGTACTGATGATATTATGCCTTTGGAATTGGAAATACCTTCCTTACATGTTTCATTTCATGGGATAATTGACAAAGATACATTTCGAGAATAACGATTACAAGAATTAGAAATGTTTGATGAACAACGAATAAATGCTTTGGAACATATAAAAGCTTATCATAAATCACTTCAGAAGCAGTATAATAATAAGGTAATTGAATTATCATTTTCATTGGGTGATTTAGTGCTATATGAGAATCAAAGAAATGTGAATGCTTTACCTGGTGAAAAAGGAAAGTTTATCCCTAATTGGCTTGGACCTTTTGTTGTAATTGAAGACTTTGGTTCAGGAGCTTCCAAAATTTCTGATATGGATGGTGCACCTCTTAAGGAACCTATCAATATTATGCATTTAAAACATTATTATCCTTAGTACATTATTATTCCTTGTGTATTTATGTATTCCTTATAAAATAGTTATGTTTGTTTTATAAGTTATGTGATTTTAGCGGATTGCGTTTGAATAAATTTATACACGTTCTTTCTTTCTGTTAATTTTTATGTTATTGGTGAAAATATTGCAATTAAACACAGAACTAAATAGCAGAGATATTTTTTCATCCATATATAATTTTTTTTCTTTGAGTTCAATACATATGTGGCACAATGTCCTATCTATCACTCTATCTCTATGCTCTAATGGGTGATGGCTCCCAGATCTCTCTGATATATGATGTGAAGATGCAAATCTCTCTATGGTAGTCCACAAATGGCTCCTCAACATGTTGAGATCATAAACATTCTCTTGTGATATTCATAGGTAAGCCATCAGCCTCTCCTCTCTCTCTCTCTACATAACCTCAGCTCCTGCTGGACACAAGAAAAGATGTTGCCATGCCTTCCGAGATATTTGTGACCAATAGGGAACTCTCATTTATTGGCTGGTAGTCGGTAGGATAGGCATGTATCCTTCAGGACCTCAGATACAAAGCTCCTCCACTCTTCTACGCTAGCTGCAAAATTAAAATACATTTATCTGTTATACTTTTTCTTCAAAAAATAAGTTAAATTTTTCAATAAAATATATGTTCTATCCTTGATCTCCCTCCTGGGTATCACTGAAGGCTCTAGATGGTGGGGCATAGAAAGAATACTCTCTCCATGCTCACTATGTCTAGGTCTTAGAGGTGGTGTCTTTGTAGGGGTGTGTGGAGGTCATTGTGATCTTAGTGGTGTTGCATGAACAACCTTCTCATCCGCATCAATACTACCCATCGGGGCATCCTTTCTTCTCTCTCCTCTGCTCTCTCCTCCTCCATGGGATCTCCCTCAAAGGTGGGATCCTCCTCATCTCTATGATCCTCCTCCTCCTCCTCTAGTATGTCACTATCTCATTGTGTCCTCTCTGAAAGGCCTGGATCACCTGTGGGATAGTCCTCAGGGAAGATGGGGTGGGTTCCTTCCAGACTCCAGTATCTGATGTAATCCCTGATTATGCCTTTTGGGGATGCATCAGGGGCTACCTCTACATCCTCTCTCTTATTTATATCACTGTCTATAATATCTTCTACTGATGGTAGGCATATAGTGTCGGGTCTCTGATAGTATCTTATCGAATGTGTGTACTAAGGTACTGCTCTAGGGACCCCCTATACAAGACCAAGTTGTCTCATCACTTTTTCATAGTAATACAGAATTACTATGTGACTAGGATGACCCTCTAGCATCTTGCGCTACTGCGAGTGTCACATCTAATGTTGTGTATCTGGTCACTCTGTCATATGATAGTATGGTCTCCATATCACATATGTACCTAGTATATGGTCTAGATGTACCCTCCAGTAAAGGATATATTTGTACTACTAGGGAGCTCCCAGTGGATAAGAAAAGGCTCTAGGTGTACCTGCATCTACCATCATCAGATAATCCTGTGGTCATGTACATGTAATGTGCTTGAATAACCAAATTTGCAATAGTGTGCATACCGTGAGACTCTCTCACCGATATCTCACCACCTGAAATAACTCATTATATAGATGGGATAGCATGTTGCAGCCCCACATGAAGATGGTCCTATCACTCTCCATCATGTGTATGAGATGGGTAAAAGGTGCTGAAAAGATTGTACCCTTTATGTTGGGTACTACAACCAAAGAAAGTATACATAGCATAACCCTCCGTACCAAGGGTGTCAGACCTGCTAGTATAGTCGATAGAGTGATGTGGTATGCCCAGGTTCACATCTATGGAACCCATCCTATACAATACTTTGCATTTGCACAAATATCCTTGAAACACCGTTGTACTCTCAGTCTAACAAGCTCACCCCAAACTAGAAGTTTCAGGATCTTGTATACATCTTCTAATTTCACTATGATCTCTCCTGAGGGAAGATGAAAGGAACATGTGTCCTCATTCCACCTCTCTATAAGAGCCAATATCATGGCTCGGTGAAATCTCATCTGTGGTAGGACTTCTACTGAGTATAGTCCCGTGTCTCTTAGTCGATGTGTCTCATCCTTGTCTAGCTCAGACAGCTTCTCTCTAATCAACAGTAGTGGCCCTCCAAAGGGGTGCTCTCAGAGATGAACCAGGTCCTGTCAGCACAAAGCAACATCATATCAGAACTCTGAAATCACTAAACTGTACATCCAAATTGACTATTTGAAGGTTGACTTCTATTAGGTTGAGGTCAACCTTCTTGGTTCAAAGTCAACCTTCCTGGATCAAGGTCGACCTTTGTGGGTCGAGGTTGACCTCACTCCAGAAGAGGGTATGGACCTTCCCAGTTCATGTCAACCTTAAAGGGTCAAGGTTGACATAATAGGGTCAAGGTCAACCTTTATGGGTCAGGGTTGACCTTTCCTATCAAGACAAGAAATTGAGATTACAGATTTCAAAAAAAAAAATCTTGCCTCAGGAAGCAGTTGTCTTGTGGCCACACACTATCTTAGGAGCTCCATTTGTGTCGCTCAAAGTTCTTCTCTGATTGGCATATTTCTTTGTCTGCTAAATTTTGAAAATGGTAAGAATGAGGAGGTATGTAGTCTCTTCCCTTTTTTATAAATAGAAATTAGGGTTTTTGTGAGGATTTTAAGGGGTTTTGTTAGGGTTTACCTAGGTTAAATTCAAATTTCCCTTCATATACTTTTAGATAGACATTCACTCTTTTCATCATAACTTGAGTTATATAGATCCATTTTCAGTTTCATCTATGGCATCAAAATCATGATTCAGATACCTAACTCCTTGAATTAGTTTAGGAAGGTTTAGCATCCTTCTAACTAGTTTAGATAAATATTTTTCAACAAGGTGCATATCTAGTGTATAGGGATATCCTTATTACCCAGTTTCACCCTTCAGAAGTAGAAAGCTAAAACAAGAGGGGCATAAGGGGATCTATACACTTCTCAATCTCATCTTAGTAATTCTTAGGTGATTTATGGATTTTCATTAACCTTGTGTGTTGCAAGTTGTGGGTACTAACGGTTTCTTGCAGGATCTCTACATTGAGGACTTGGCTATATCCTTTTTATCTTTATGATGTTTTCTTACTTTAGCTTGCATATTCACGTAGTGTCATATCTAAGATAAAGTGGGGGCTAAATGTATCATCTTAAAATGGAAGCACTTCCATTTTGGTAGGTTTAGTACCCTCTTTTAGTGCATTTACATGATAGGTTTGCATTTAGGATGCATCTACACTTGGAATTAGGGTTAGGATCCTGAGTATTCTCCTTGATTTTCTTCTTCATGGCTATATTTTCTAGGTAGGACCTATGTATTGGTCCTCCTATACTTCATCACATCTCTTCTAGGCCCATGTGCCTATTTCCAACATTATGTTCTATTTTCCCATCTTCCTAGGTTCATGCCCGACCTGGGAACCTCACTAGCATTCTATGTTGACCAGCCTAAAACCTCAGGTCAGGGTCAAGGTCGGCCCTGACCTAGGTCAGGGTCAAGGTCAAATGTGACCTAGGTCATGGTTGAGGTTGACCTTGACCTCTATTGGGTTTTGGTTCCTACTTTCAAATTTAGATCATAACATGGTCCTAAATCTAAAATTGGCCCCCAAATCTGAATGCGGAAGGGTTTTCATTCAAATTTAATTAAATGCATTTCCTCCTTAGTTGATCATTGTGATTGGACCATGATTCAAGGTGAAATTTGAATTATGGGCCCCTGCATTTCCCTAGGAGGCTTACCTTGAAATCTCTATATAAACACTCTCTTTTGCCTTCATTTGGACATTACGATATGATGACATAATGATGACATGATGATGATGCAAGAATGTAAGAGGATGATATAGGAGGACAAGATATTATGATTCCTTAATACATGCAACAAATGTTTTTGGACAAGCTATTGCGGATGTTCATTGGAGAAAGAAAGAGTTCTTTCATCATTCCTTCTTCTTTGATCTACCATTTTCAACATTCAAGCATTCAAAAGATACAATCATGGGGTAGCAACTATAGATTGTGAGTTTTGTAGGAGTAATTTAGCCTTGGGGTATTGGTATGATTTCTTTATCATATTCAAATCTATGCATTTCTCTCTCATTTCAATTCATGCTAGGGTTTTAATCTAGAGGATTAGATCTTGGCATTACACATTCAAAGCTCTTCCTAAGAGCAACACACACACACATATATTATATTAAATTTGGATATTCGTGGAGGTGGAAACCACCAAAATGGGGGTTTGACTAAGGCAAAACCCTATATAGCCACCCCAAAATACCATTTTTAGATATCTACAGTCGTTGTTTCAGGAATTGCAAAGCAGATTCGGATACCCTTTTCGACCAATTTTTAGGATCCGCAAACATAATTTCCATTGGAGTAGTGTAGGTCAAGGTCAAAATTTTGGTGTACAATTGTGCCCCACATTTGGGTCAAGGTCAACCTGACTCAGAAAGGAAAAATATTTCTAGGTTTTCTCTATCTTTGTGTTTATGTTCCAGATTCGGTTGCAGAATTTCCAGAAACTCAACACAGACATCAGAAAAAAGGTTTTTCCATATCTGTTATTTGTGAGGTATGTATTTTATTCCATTATTCTTTGCAAACATTTCCAAATTTACATTCCTTATCATTACAATTAAATGTAAGTGGTTAAATGTGGCATAGGGTCTCATTTATGTGCAAATCCCCATTGTTCAAAACCCTATCTAAAGATCTCCATTTTTCCCCATTACAGGAACCAACCCTAAATATAAAATGAAATGAAATGAAATAAGTGAAATTAAATATGAAGGTAACTATTGTTAGCATAAATAATGATGTGTTGGTAAGTGATGTCGTAAAAATTTGGTATTGTGATATTCATTTATTGTGTTGTCATTGATTTCAAGTATTGACTTAGTATTCTTAGTGTGTTGCCAAGTATGTGAGATAGGACAACTGCTAGAATAGTCTTTGACTAGGTCAACACACTAACAACACTAGCTCAGTACTTGTGCAAGTTATGATTGATTGGTTTTTGACAGTGCAATTGCTAGAACAATATGTGACTGGAAATGAGTGATTTCATCATTTTTTCAAATCTATGATGAGTTAGGTGGTGTGATCATAGGATGATGTTGTTGATACTATGTTTATTTCATGGTTATGACTGCAAGTAATTTGGGTGATCGGGAAGCATGATTTAAGATTAGAGAAGTTGTTTTAGTAAAAGGTGACAATCTTCCTGAGCTTCTAATGGTAAGATCTTTGATTCGTGATCAGAGATTAAGATGTAATATTTCATTTATGTTCTAGCTATCATGTTGATGTGTCTAGATTTGTTTATGGTGATGAATTGACATTTCTTTGATCGAGGTAGACGTTTTATCAGGATCGAGGCTAAGTTGGTCAAAATGTGTTTGACTATTCTAGATAAAATTAATTGTAAGGGTCTATCATGTGGTCGATCTGTTTGGTAGAAAAAAAATTTATATTGGGATGTGTGTTTTGGTGAAATATCTCTGAGCACAGAGTTTGGAAAAGTGATTTCAAATGTGTTAGGTGAGATTTGGGTCGGTGGTTGTTTAGGGATTAAGCAATGATATATATCATGAAATCAAAATATTTATTTGTGTAGATCATCAGTGTGAAGGTGCGATCAAGCCAAGATATTCCAAATATTTTTGAGGAGAGAATGAATGTGTTATAGTGGATCTGATCAAGCAAAGGAGTTGCTATTTCTAGATCAAGTGACCCTAGTAGTTTTTTATGTTGCAAATCCCTTAACCAGGTAGATCCTAATAGGTCTTGTTTGTAAATATATTAACAGAGTGGCTCATTCACTAATACATTTGGTACCAAATTGCAACGGCAGTGTCGTTGCAGTTTTTCCGTCACAACCTTGTCGTCGTCGCAATTGCGACGGTCTGTCATCACAATTGCGACAACAACAAGGTTGTGACAAAAAAATTGCAACGGCACTGCCATTGCAATTTGGTACCAAATGTATTAGTGATTAACTTGAGACTAAAATCTCATGTCAGAGTTACTCCTAACAAGGTAAAGATCCTAATAGGGCTAGAGGCAAATCCCATAATTGGGTGGAACTTAACAGTGTCTTTGTAAACTCCTAACAGGGTTAAGCTCCTTACAGGGTGTACTTCAAAAGAGTACATTATTTGTGGGTCCTCATTCCTACCATGGTGTTCACCCATTTGGGTTTCCATGTGAAGATATTTGTCTTATGTGTTGCATGATTTGTGGTGGTGGTGTTTATTTGGTTAAGTCACACTTGCTTATCAATTAGAAATCGTATGAATATTTTTTTTGAGTTAAAGAAGTAAAATTATTAGATATATGGAAATATTGATTCACACCCCCCCCCCTCCCCCTCTCAGTATTCTTGGACATTTAGGACTTAAAAATATTAGATCTACCTTTTAAATACCTTCATGAATGAACATTGAGATTGTACATATTCATGAAGATTCTTAAATTGTATTTGTTGACCTTGGATTGTAGAAAGGAATCAAGGATGCCTTCACAAATACATGGATCTATGAATACCACTCCTATATCTTTAATGTTGTTATGCTTGATTGAACACTTTATATGAAGGAATAATGCATGTGGATGGACAAATGATATTCTTGCTTTCTTGAGAAATCCTATAATTAGCCATAATGGGAAAGAAGCTTGCTAAAATCAAGAATATTTCCTTCAAAATACCTTGGATGCTTGGAGTTATGCAAGATCTTGGATACTTACCTTCAAATCTTTAATTCAATTGATTACAAAAATGCTTGAGTGTATATGTCATATTCTTGGTTTCCAAAATGATTAGAGATATGGTGTTTATATACCTCATCACACATTTTGGGATTTAAAATTAAGCTAGATCGACCATGAGATCTAATTTCCCTCTTAAACACTACAATGAGGTCCCTATTCAAATTTGGGCCTGAGGCTCAAGGAACAAAATGCCTTGGGTGTTTTTTTACCAGGAACATAAATCCCTAAGCATTATGTACCTAGGAAAAAGCACCCAAATTTAAATGGGGAGTTGGGAAGATAGGATAGATTCCAGATCGAGGGAGATAGCTAGCTGGATTAAGAATAGCTAAAATGAAATCTCAAAATTGCCAAAATGGGGCCTAACTAAGCATCTAAGTATGGGTGATAACATTTTAGGATGTGTTAGAAATTAATCTTTACTTGCATTATGTAAGTAGGAGATTCCTATGGAATCCCTACACCTATTTTTTCCTCTTGTGAGGATAATTCATTTTATGTATCTTTTATTATCCCTTGGTTGTATTA
>MU223806.1:368425-402359 GCA_018584345.1 Thuja plicata | reverse complement strand
GATTTTTTATTTAAATAAAAGAGGAGGAAATTCCTTTTAATTAAATAAAGGCTTAGGATAAAGTGATTTAATTATTTAATTAAAAGAGATTTTTAATTAATTAAAAGAGAGCATGTTCTCTTAATTAAATAATATTTTTATTTTTATTTTTTCTCTTTTAAATTAAATAAGACTCAAACCTTAGGAAATATTAAATTGATTATGATTTGATCAAGGAAATTGATATAATTGATATTGTTGATATTTGAAAATATTGATTCCGGGATTTGATAAATTGAGAAATGGGGCCCAAAGTCTAGGCGACCATTTTAGGGTGCATACACTTGGTTCTTGGTTCTTGATAACCAAATTCATATTTTGTTGTTCTACTTCTTGAAACTCTTAGTCTGATCCATAGATGTTCTCATTGGCTACAATCATCCTCTCATCCATTTCAAATGAATGATTATAACATCTATGTATAACATAGATTGACCTAATTTAGTTTCACGTATTACAAAACTAACTCTATGATCAAAGGTTTACAACTTGACCTTGATCTCCTAGTTTGCATGTATTTACTCAGTTATACTGATTAAAACAATTACAATTATGTTTCTTGTTCCTCGAGAAATGGATTTAAAAACAAATCAAAACTCTAAAAATAGAATATAACTATTTTATCTGACGTGGAAGTTAGATCCACTTTTCTCTGGATATAACTGACTTTCAGTGTCTGATTCTCGGTTTGCTCTGAAATCAATTTGACTATCTTTTAGTGTTCCTTTGTTTAACTGTCTGTCAGGTTCCCTTACTGTTGGGTTCCTCTATTTCTACTCTTTTATTTTATAGTGTAACCTTCTTGTTAGGTTCCTCTGTATCATCTTTGGGTTGCACTTTTGGTTTACACTGCAAAACTTGTGTCATCGTGTTTCCCTTTACTTAGCACTTTCGGTATGAACTGAAACCTGAATTTTGGTGTAGTGTAACTGATGGTTCAAACAACTATTTTCTCTTTGCATACTAATGGAAAAACTTATGTCATTAATCTCCCTCTTTGACATTAGTATCAAAAACTGATATGTGCAAAATACTAAAGATTTATAGTATGTACACCATGTATATTACTTAGTCATTTCATGACTCCTCCTATGCATATGTCAGTATAGGTTATACGATCTCTTCCTTTTCCCCTTTTTACTATATGCTCTTGTAGACACCCAAAATTGACCAGGTGTCTTAATATCATCAAAATTAGCAAATCTCATCAAAATGCTTAAAATGCTTCAAAATGGATCAAAATCAAATTAAATGGACATTTATCAATCAAATTGGATTAAATCAAATAAAATCAAAGGATTAATTAATAATCAAGTCAAATAATCAAATATAAGCCTAAAAGGGATCAATCAAATTATATAATTGATTTTAATCAATTAATTGTATAGTTTTAAATAAAAAATCAAAATGAACCTATTCACCCTTACATGGCTAATTTAATTAATCGATTGAATTAAATAAATCCTAATTTCTTTCAACATAATTTGATCAACCAATGAGAATTGAGGACTTTGTCTCCTTGTCCCACCCTTTAAGGACAACCATTTAAATGGTCCCCCCATTTGAAACTATTTGAGAGATCAAACTCAACCAAGGATTAACCCATGGTCAATTCACTCTACCCCCTACCCTTGGGATTTTACTATAAATACAAGACATTTCTAAGCATAAGAGATCCTAGAAAATTTAAATGCATAGCATCACCACTATAGGCAATTTGAGAGCAATTGAGTAGTATCTTGAGTATTTGAGAGAAAATTGTGAAGATTTTATCATGAGCATTTGAGTTAATCTTTGAGAGAATTGAGAGCTAGATTAGGCATTTACCATCAATTTCTTATTCTAGGATGGTCACTAGTGGAGATTAAGGTTGAGAGCTCTACTTGCAAAGCCTAGTTAGAGAACCATGGAATGTTATGGATGTTAATTTCAATTCTTTAGATTAAATTGCTTGTTTCTTTCCATAGAATTGTAGCTAATTATCCTGATTTCCTGAAGGTGTATTAACTCACACACAAATGGCGCCCACTGTGGGGCTTTAGGCCTCATTTTACATCATTTTATCAAATTTTTTTGTGTTTTTGCTTCACTTTTGTGTCTATTTACAGAAAACAAGTGAAATGACACGTATGATCGATCTGATGATGCATATGAGCATTTAAATGATGTGTGCAGTTTATATTCTTTCTCTGTCTTACTTTATGTGTCGCGTATGAGACAAAGTGTGACACATAAGCCGGTAAAGCGTCGCTTGCAAGCTGCAAAGTGTCAACTATGAACAGTCAACTGCTGCATGTGATTTGTTCTATTTTGCATTTTAAACATTCTGTGATGCCTACAAAGTTTATTTTACCGCCTGTACATTTTTAAATGTCACGTAGTAGAGTTTCATTTACACTTTGAATGTTTTAAATAACGCTTGCTAACAATGAAATGTCGTGTATTAGCTGCTAAATGCCTCTTACTATATTTTTCTATCAGATCTTTAAATTCTGTGTTCTAATTCTCTGTCTATGTTTTTCCTATAGACGAGCAAACACAGGAAAGTACAGAAACTAGAATTTTGAGTCACAAAGCCAAGCAAAGAGGTAAGAGCACAAACCAAACATGATAATCAAATTCATGCTTCCAACATTTTAGAAAATTTAAAGGAAGAGGAACATCTTTATGATCATTATATAAAAGTGTTTTTTGCTTATAAGAAGAAATTCCCTACACTTTAAGTTGATTTCTTATTTTTAAGTTCTTCAAATTGATTCTTGCAAATTTGGATTAAAAAGAACTTAGGAGCATGTTTTCAAGTTGATTTTCAAGATTTCTTCACTTTGTTGGTTGTGTTGATTAACTCGTTGGAGGAGTCGGAGTGGGAACGATCACCACTAGGTGAGTAGTAAAAAGCAAACATTAATCAAAAATGCGCCTAGCCTTTGCTATTTTTCAAAATGGGGTACTTATCATATCAAGCTTGCATTGATTAAATTGTGGCATTCATTTTAAATATAGTTAATAGGAAACCCCTATTATTGTCCAAGTTGAACAAGCATTAGGCATATGCTCTCCACTTTTTAAAGTGGATCAAAAATCCAAATGTGTGAGTTTAATTTGGTAGAAAGAAAGGGCGGAATTAACCAAACATTTCATTTATAAGAACCTCCTTGTCAAGGGGTTGAAAAAGAACAAGTGTGTTTGAAGTGTTTGGAACAAAGGAAGATAATAGGGATATACTCTTCACTCTTTGAGTGAATCAAACTCCCAAACTTGTTGGACTAAGTTTATTTTCTGCTTTCCATGTATGCTAGATTAAAATAGAGATTTAGAGGGCCTGCCTCCCGAGAATTCCTTTACGAAGGCGGTGAGAGGGAACGACCCAAAGTGGGAGACAATCGCTTTAGCCATGATATCATCCAACCTACTATAAATAAATTTACTTTACCTTAATCAGAAAGTGACTAATTTGTGTGCAAGTCATCCTCACTTCCTCGAGTAGTCCTTTGGGATTGTGCAAAATCATACTTTTGTGCGTGTGGGAAGACCGCAAGGGGGTAAAGGAACTTGACATGATTTAGAATGGAGGTGTTATTAAAACTGGTTAAAATAGTAAGCCTACCTTCTAGAGCCATTGTTAAAAGCCATATTTGTTTGACTCTAGGTAGATTGCTTGGAAGAATTTCTTGTGCTATACTTGTAAAAATGACCGAGAACATACACTTTTAGTGTTGTTTTAGGGTTATGATGCAAATTTGATGTGTGTGTTGAGTTTGTATTTTATTTTTGAACAAGAATATTCTCTGACAACTCTGATCAAAGACTTTAAATTTTTAAACCCTAAAAAATCTGAAAATTCAACTTTGATTGGTAAAGTGATGCATATAATCATTTCAACAATGCTTAAAAACAATCATGTGACGCATAACAACTTGAAACGACATCTGTCAGCAATCATAAACCACGTAAGTCACTAGAAAGTGTTGCTTGGAATCAATTTAATAACTCCTATCAATAGGAAAACGTCACGTACTCACTGCAGAGTGTCGCGTACAGCGCGTACTAACTTTAAAGTGACGCATATACAACAGGAAGTGACACCTAGAAACAAAGAAGGGAAAATAGTGGATATATATCCTAAGGGTTTGAAAATAAGATACTTACATTTTTGGATACCCTTTTGGATGTTTTACCTTTGTTTATACTTAACTTGATCAAAATCAGCTATTATTGGACATTTTACAAAATCATCCAAGGATTGATAATTTAAGTGAGATAAAAAGCCTAAGATCTTTAATTGATTTATGTTCATGCTAACTTTTACGTGATATCGTTATATCAAGACTACCCTACAACCTGATGGATCCTATCTAAGGTAGGAGTGTCCTTTTCCAAGTGATCCTTTTACATCTTTAAGACCCTTACAAGAACCTATCAAGGAAATAGAACCAACAATGTACTTTCCATTTGGCAACATGGATCCCGATCAAATCAATCATGTTAATAAAGACACTAATAATAATGGAGGAGTAAATTTTGATCCTAACAACCAAGGGTCAAACAACAATAAAATGGAGGAGGAAATATTGACCCTAACAACCAAGGGTTAAACAAAAACAATCTTGGAGGAATTAATCTTGACCCTAACAACCAAGGGTTAAATAATAATAAAAATGGAGGCAACATTGACCCTAATGATGAAGAAGCAACTGATGAAAAGGTTAATGAAGCAATGCAAAGTCCCTTCTTCATGAAGCTCATGGAAAAAGTGTTGGAAAAGGACAAAGAAAAATACTTTCTAGACCTAGCACAAACAGGTCTCAAACTTCCCCATGACTATGATGTTAACAAACTTAAACAAAAGGAATTTGAGGCTAACCCTATTGATATCATCAACAAGAAATTCCAACTCTTCCAAATGCAATTGGACATGATGAAACAAAGTGGGGTTCCTAAACCATTTTCTATCGAAGCTTTGTGTCCTTTTCCATTTGATAAGTCATTAATCATGGTTCCATTCCCAACTAATGCTATCTTTCCTAAATATGACAAGTATGAAGGAAAAACTGATCCTCAAGATCACTTAAGGGAATTTTGCGCATTGAGTCTAGAATTCATGCATGACACAAGTTACCTCATGAGGTTATTCCCTAGAAGTTTGGGAGGCATGGAAATGGAGTGGTTTTTGAAGTTACCCTCCAGCATCCGAACCTTTGAAGAATTGGCCTCTAAGTTTGTAACTCATTATTCTTACAATATCAAACATGAGATTACAATGATTAATTTATGTAACACCAAGCAAAGAGAAGGAGAGGGATTCATACTTTTCTTACAATGATGGAGATTGGTATTAGCTAGATACCCTCAAAGTGTACCTGAAAAGGAGAAGATGGATATCTTTGTAAATAGCTTGAATCATGAAATGAACTATCAGTTAAGGATACAATGTCCTAGGTCATTCCAAGACCTAATTGAGAATGGGGTTACAATGGAAGAGGTATTGGTCGAAAGTGGTGAAATCAAAATTTACAAGGATAACAAGAATAACAACAACAATAATACTTCCAATACCAATCAAAATCACAATCCCCCTAACAACATCTAGTTTTGGATAAGAAATAACAACAATAAAGGAGTGGTGGAGTGAGAATAACCATATGAACCTCAAATCAAGCTAAATTTGTGGAGTGAGAATAACCATTGTGAGTACCATAGAAATCGGGGACATAAAACAAATGATTGCATGCATCTCAAACATGTGGTACAAGATCTCATTGACAATGGTGTGATAAAGGTAGAAGGCCCTCAAACTAATGAAGATCACACGACCTTTAAGACCCCTTTCTATAAACATGAAAAAGGAGAATCTTCCAACTCAAACAATGGAGGAAACAATGGGAACAATGCAAGAGGCAATAATAATGTTAACTTTGCACATACCTATGATAATACTATTAATGCTCTATCTAGACATGAGAGTACTATCAACCTAAAGTGGAAACATCTAATGCCATCACAAGGGGGAAAGCCTCAAAGGTTACCCTACAAGGGGGTACTCCTATAACTATTGGTCCCAAAACACCAATTATTTTGGCTAACAAAACACCACCTATAACAAAGCCTTATAGTTTGATGGATCAATTACAAAAGACTCTGGCACAAATATCAATTTTGGAGTTGTTGAATATTTCTCCTAATAACAAGGAGATCTTGGAAAAATCCTTAGTTGAGACCATTGTTCCTATAAACTTGGAGGAAGATAAATTTAATAATATGGTAGGACATCTCATAGCCCCTCATTGTCTTTCATTTTCAGAGCAAGATGATATGTCTATCACACATCCTCAAAACTTACCCTTGCATATAGAAGTGTTAATCCAAAGGCATAGGGTCAAGAGAGTTCTCATAGATGGGGGAGTTGGTCTTAATATTTGCACTTTAAACCTTGTCAAGTCACTAGGGTTAACTGAGTCATCCATTGATCCTAAAAATAAAATCACCATTAAGGCTTATGATTAGGAGGAAAGATCTTCAAAGGGTATGATTATTCTACCAATTCAAGTGGGACCTATTAAAAATAATACCATCTGTCAGGTCCTTGATATGAAATTAACTTATAATATATTATTGGGAAGGCCATGGATACATGAAATGCAAGAGGTACCTTCTACCTATCACCAATGTATAAAATTTCCACACATGGGGGAAGAGATCACAATTGGAGGAGATTCAAATCCATTCAAATATTGCAATGCCTTGAATCCAAGTCACAAACTATTTATACATCATAATAGGGAAGGATTCATCCCTGATATTACCATGGAAAAGGATAAAGAAGAAAGTTCAAATCCAACATCAAATGTTACATCAACCTCCAACCCTAATCAAACTAACTCAACTACAACAACTAAGGGAAAAGAAAAGATGAGTTATGAGGGTCAAAATTCACATGATAATTTAGTCAAGACTTCAACATTGAGAATGGAAACTTTGAAACCTACTAAGGAAGAAAGAGAACAAGCTAAGAAGGATCACTATCAAAAGATGAGTGACATGATGAACCAATTTGAGAAATAATGCAAAATTCACTCAAAAGGGGTAGGGGAATATTCTGTTTCCCTATTTGATTTACCTACATCTCCAAGGACACATGGGAAGCCATCTAAAACTCATCAACCACACAAATATAATTCTCATTTTGCGAGAGAGTGTGACAAAAAAGAAATGGAAACAGAGGATAATGAAGTATTGCAATGGCTTTATAAAGAGGAGGATAATTCAAATAATCCCATTGAAAGGGTACAACATATCAACATCCAAACATATAAATATGGAAAAGGATTTGATATCATGAAGAAAATGGGATATAAGGGAAGAGGACCCTTAGGAGTTTGACATAGGGGATTGTTTGAACCTATTGAACCAGTTTGGAGAGAAAAAGAAGAGAAAGTTGGCATAGGTTTTCAACATAAAGGAGAAAGATCAAGTCATGTGCATGATTTTCATGCACATATACACATGGTAGGTTCTGAAAGCAAAGATGATTCTAGGGATTATGAGTGGGATTCATTTTCTGAAGAATCTTTTCATGACATAGAGGTTGATGTTATTCATACCTATGCAACTCCTCCTAAAGTTGAAAATCAAGAACATGTGACTCAAGGTTCGACTTCTACTCAAACATCAATTGAACCTCAAAAATCCAATGTATAACAAGCACCTCCTTACAATCAATGGGTAGGTGAACCTTGGTTACCTTAGTGGGTGGGAAATTCTAACCTTGTGTTTAATCCACACACTTTCTTTCCCATGGAAATCTTAGAGGACTCTAGTGAAGAGGATTTTGATCCTACTTCCATAGACCATCTTGAAGAGGCACATGTCATAGACTTTGATGATACAATGTATGAACCATCCAAAAAATTCATGTCCCTAAATCCTTCAAGTGATAATTCATCCAATGAATCCTTTTCCTTAATGCACCCCAAACTTATTGATTGGGATCTTTCCGAGCCAAATGACTTACTATACTTCCCAACTGACAATGCAATGGCCTTATACCTAAATGCAGTTGAACCAAATTCTTCCATCAATGAATTCACTCTAGAAATGATGATAGGGGAAGTTTTTCAACCTCTCAATCCACAAAATGAAAAGAAAAAATACAAAAAAATGAGAAGTTCTAGTGGTGAAAACCACCATGTGGCACTGCTAGACCCAAAAAATGTAAAAATAAAGGATGTTTCCAAAGGTGAAAACCCAACTGTGGCACCTAAGGAAGAGAGGTTGGACACCTTACCATCACATGAAGATGAAAGATCACCTATACTCATTGAACCCACAGAAAAAGTTAACATTTGTACCGAAGAGGATCCCAAATTTATTCACTCGGTAGCATCTTTGAGTCCTTTTTAGGTATATCAAGTATCTTTCTCCATTCAGCCTCACTCTTCCTGTCTAGTTCAAGTAGATGTCCTTGAAGCACTTGGTAGGCTCTCAACTTTGGTGAGAACCTTTTGGAGTGATTCTTCATCATCTCTTCAATTTCCTCCATTTTAGATTTGGGAGGCATGACAGAAACTAGGTCTCTTTCCCTAATCTCTTTCTCAGAGTGTAATTCAAATGTCCATCTTGCCGATAATCTATCCTAAAGTTCTTTTGGAATTTTATATGCTAATTGTATTGGAATATATTTGATTATACACATCATTTTAATAATTGCCTCTTCAATTTTATTTTGATCCTCAGGATCCAATGTTAGCCAACTCTTAATCTTTCTATTATTTACTATTCCTGATTTGATAATTGAAGCACATACTTCATCAATACTTGTAGGTAGTGTGTTCTTGATGGATTGTACCGATTTTTCATCCTTTTCGGTGTCCTCAATGTCTTCCCTTGTTCTAAGGAACTTTCTCCTTTTTGAAGGGTCTTTCTTCCATGTTTGTGGCTTTTTTTTGTAGGTCCTCACTTGACCTTTCTTTATTGGTGAAGGACTTGCATCCTTTGTTGTCTAACTCCTGGTCTTTGATGCAGCAATAGTCCTAGGTTTCTTTGCTGGTGGAGGTAGTGGTGTATCTTACTCTATGGATTCTTAGTCACTCTCCTTCTCAGCTTCACCGACGGGTGACTGGCCCTCAGTTTCTTCTTTCTGTTCAGTTTCCTCTTCATTCACCAATAGCTTTTTCTTCAAGTTCTTAACCATCTTGTCTTTCTTCCTATCAATATTCTTCACAACTAAGCCACTTTTAATCCTTTATTTGGCTTCTTTATAAGTTCTAAATTTAGGTTTTGATTTATCTAATGGTTCATTTATCAATGCCTTAATATAATTTGATGCTTGATCTATGTTCACCTCATAGTCAAGTGGAGCTAGCCATGTTGTCCTTGGTATAGCTGGCTTGATGTAGGTTTAGTCAGTGTCTACCATAAAACATATGTCAGTATTGAACTTTTCTATTAACTATTCTAGAATCCTTACTCTCTTTGGCATTCTATCTTTGAATCCAGCAAAGTATTCATCCATGATTGATTCAAAATTATCTCCTAGTGATTTGATGAAATCACCAATCTGTATGGTCACTGGTCTTGTAGTGTCCCATTTGAAATTTCCTATAGATGGGAAGGATTCTTGGAAATATAAAAATATGCACATGATGAGTGATCCAAACTTACATGAGCTAGACTTTGCAGTCCTTATTGTCTTCATGTTCTCATCCAATTGTCTTAGCAGAAGTTCTGACAGATCCAACTATAGTCCCTTCTTGACAATCTTGTATAATGTATCCACTGCTCTAGATGTAATATTGTTCATCACACTAGCTTGAAAGAACTTTTATCCTAAGACACATGCTCCAAATTTTAATTCATCATCAGTGATGGTGGATACCTTTAGTCCTCTTCCATCACATGTTGCTCATGTATTCTTCTCAATTTCAACTTTAGTCGGGTGTTTTAGTGCCTTTACCTTATCGATTACAGGATAACTAGTAACAGCATCTTTGACATCCCTAGTTATCAGTTTTGGCTCATCTGGCCACAATTTTTGGTCATGTATCCTGCTTAGTACTAACTAAATCCATTCAGTCTTGAACTCCTTTGGGAACCACGGGGCATTTGTGAGCCCTTTTACCTCAATGTTCTTGTTCTCTTCCTTGATAGTTCCATCATTATTGCAAAGCTTCTTGAAAGCTTTCTCAACTTCCAGGTCTCCTATTTCTGATATCTTGTAGTGTATATATGCTCGCAAGTCTTCAAAAAGTGAAACCCTAGCTTGTATTCTCGAGAATGCACTAGCATTGTCGAGTTGTGAAGCAACCTTGGGACATATTTTCTAATGAGGTTCCTCACAAGTTGAATTCCTTATTAGGTTGACCTTATTCTTCTTATCATTATTGAGCTTAGCGGTTCTTGATGTAGTTGCCATCATTTCTGAAATTAGGGCTTTTTCCCGTAAATGAAAATACAATTCTTGGTTATCTCTGTTACTTACTTCAACCTTTATAGCTGTTAGAAATCTGTTTGGAGTGTTGTGAACTGGGTTGGAGTCACTCTACAATCTTGTTGCTTTGTGCTCTTGTTTCGCTCTATCTCTTCGCTCTAATCGCTTGGTGAAAAATGAAACCCTTCCATCATCTATTTATAGACTTTTCCCTAAGTCGAGTCATTAATGTTCAACCACATCTCGGTGTGTGAAGATGGAATCGTTCGGTGATACACAATAACATTTTTGGTGATAACACGATGCTTCAGGGAAGCTGTTAACTTGTTACGTTCACCGACAAATTTTGGTGTATGGCAAAGACAACATTGTCAACTCATATGATTACCAACAGATCTTGGTTTACACTAACGACTTAGCCTTTATGTGTTAACTGCCACATCTTAGTAAGTATAGACAACTTAGCTTTGTATGTACACCGATGTATTTTGGTATGTATTGATCGATGAGATTTTATTTCATAGAATTATAATAAGTAATACCATAGTGCATCTTTAATCATGTTGATTTTGTATTTTAACTATGTATAATGAAACTGATGCAAAATATAACTTGGTATAATGAAGTTCCATACTTACTTGTTCTTCTTAGGTAGGGGTGGTGATGTCACCAAATCCATTGGATAAGGTGTCACCAATTGCATTGCTTGGTCCAGCTTCATCAGTGTTTGTAGCTTTCCTCCACATTTTGTTTCTCATCTTCCTAATTTTTTCAATGGTGTTTCTATTGGAAAAGGTGTTGGTCTATGTCATTCAATTTTTGCAATCTTTCTTCAGATGACCAACTTTATGACAGTGTAGACATGTCATTCCAGGGTTAGTCCAGCTCCTAGACTTTTTTGTCCATTGTCTCATACAGTTTGCAGTTATGTGACCAAATCTTCCACATGATGTATAGTTTGCCCATGTTTTGTAATCCCAAACATATTGGTTACTGACTCTTTTTAGTTGATAGTTAGTTTCTTGATCTTTAGGCTTCCATGCTTGCTTTTTCTTCTTCCAGCATTCAAGAGATGTGTGCCCATGCATTTTGCAAGAAGGACAGTATTTGTCCATGTAGGTTTCATTCTTTGGTTGTTTCACCTCAGATTTACATTCATATGCTTTATGTCCTTCCTTGTTATATTTATAAAAAATTCATATGAATGAAGGTGTGGTTTTAGGAATACCTTTCATTTTTCTTCTACAAGTATTTTATGTGTGGCCTTTCCTTCCACAGTGATTGCATGTCAACTTTCTTGGTCTTGGATTTGCATAGACATTCTTTGGATCAGCTTGATTGGGTGATTCTTCATTCTCGGTATAGCCTAGTCTGGTACTATTGTTGGCTCTCCTTTATCCATCAATAAAATAATCCATTCTTTTGTTGCTTTCTTTAGCTCTCTTGATTATTTCAATATGTTGTTTCTGAATTCTTACTTCAAGTTTCAGCTTTTCATTTTCTTCTCTTAGCTCACTGATAACTTCTATTCTTTCAATGAGTTCTGTATTTATTATGATTTCCTCTTGACTCATAAGAATAATATGATTTGTGATCTCATGATGATGTTTTGTAAGTCTGTGTATTTTTTACTCTTTCTCTTGTAGTTTTTCAGTAATCTTCCTCCTGTCGTCAATAGAAAGTGTTCTTTCTTGCTCAGCTTGTCTAGGATTGTTCATGACATCAATCATGCTTACCATCTATTTCTCTTGACCTATTTGTAGCTATTTTACTTGTCCATCCAGATGTTGATTGATTTCATTCAGACTTGTGATATTTTCTTCTGATGTGTCTGATGCTTTGCTAGTTGTAGATCCTGAAGATTCAAATAGATCTGGTATCTCTTCTTCATGGTATTATGTTTCATTATAGTGAGATGCCATAATATTTCTTTCATCTAGCAACTATCACATCTTAATTCTAGCTTCCTTATACTGCTCATAGAAGATCTGAATTTCTAGATTATAATTCTCAATACTATTGTCAAGCCTGTACTTCTCCATTGTATGATCTTTTCTCTTAAGTCTTTAAACTTTCCAAATAAGAGATCTAGCTCTAATACCAATTGTTGAAAATAATGGGAAGTGTGTACTGAGAGGGGACGGGTGAATCAGTACCTCTACAACTTTTAGTTAATTAACCTTTAACCTTATGTAATCAAATCTTTGCTTTACCGATCATATTTTTTGTTCTTTGTTTATGAATGTGATATCAATTCATAATCTTAATTATATGTAGACATTCATAGAAACATTCATGAAATCAATAACACATAACATAAGATATGGTAACACAAAAAACCCCTATTAGAAGGTAAAAATTACGGTGGGTATGGCACCCACAAAAACTTCACTATCTGCAGATTGGAAGGGGCTGGTTAAGGCTTACAATTTGATCGCTTTTGATGATCTACCCTATTAGGATTATTATGTGGAGACTGGTTAAGGTCTACTCTGTTAAGAGCTTTATAAACACTATTTAGTGTGCACTCGATTAAGAGATTTACAATAGGATTGTTAAATCCACCTTTCTTGAAAGGATTTCTTCTATTTGCTACACTTGTTAGAATGCAGACAAAAATACTCATTGACCTGAGTGTATGTAATCTAAAATTTTTTATTACAAATCCATTGAATTTTACATGTACAAATTATCACCTAATGTGATTTATTAATACCTCTATTGCTCGGTAGCCTTGGTTCTTGGTTCTTGATAACCAAATTCATCTTTTGTTGTTCTACTTCTTGAAACTCTCAGTCTGATGCATAGATGTTCTCATTGGCTACAATCATCCTCTCATCCTTTTCAAATGAATGATTACAACATCTATTTATAACATAGATTGACCTAATTTAGTTTCACGTATTACAAAACTAACTCTATGATCAAAGGTTTACAACTTAAACTTGATCTCCTAGTTTGCATGTATTTAATCAGTTAAACTGATTGGAACAATTAAAATTATGTTTCTTGTTCCTCAAGAAATGGATTTAAAAAAAAATCAAAACTCTAAAAATAGAATATAATTGTTTTATCTCATGTGGAAGTCAGATCAACTTTTCTCAGGATATAACTGACTTTCGGTGTCTAATGCTCAGTTTGCTCTGAAATTAGTTTGACTGTCTTTTGATGTTCCTTTGTTGAACTGTCTGTCAAATTCCCTTGCTGTCAGGTTCCTTTATTTCTGATCTTTTGGTTTATAGTGTAGCAATCTTGTAAGGTTCCTCTGTATCATCTTCGGGTTGCACTTTAGGTTTACACTGCAAAACTTGTGTTGTCAGGTTTCCCTTTACTTAGCACTTTTGGTCTGAACTGAAACCTGACTTTCGGTGTAGTGTAATTGATGGTTGAAACAACTGTTTTCTCTTTTCATAATAATGGAAAAACTTATGTCATCAGCCACCACAATGAATAAAAGTGACATAAAATGTTGCAAGGGAACACATAAATTGAGTGGGTAGAGTTCCTAAAATTATTGGGAGTTTAAGGTTGTAATACCACTTACAGGTAACCATGTAACTAAAATCAATTATTTTATAATTTTACACAATGATGTGTACATTTATATGTTATAGGTTTGTAAAATGTTGAGGAAGAACTTGTCATAAAATTTTACTATTATATGATTTAAATACTACACAAATTCCAATGATTTATTTCACTAGTTTCTCTTAGAGACACATTCTTCTCTGGGATTCATGTTGTAGCTAACTCTTTTATATTAATGATTTATAGATTTCAAAAAAATAACTTATTGAAATATACCTCTTGACTTTAATGAATCTAAAATTGTTGTTGAAGTCATGCTTCAGTCTTTGAATATTGATGGCAAAAATGGATTGGACTGGAGTTGCATAAAACAAGCACAGAAAAATCAATATGTGTGCATCAATGTAAGAAAAATATTACGTGCATAAATAGAGTTTTCTTGTTTTCTTTCCACTTGCATAAATAGCTTAACTTTGGCATGTCCACGCCTTGTTCCAAAGCAAGACGCTAGCCAAGTTTGTGGAATTTGGTTTTACACCTCCCAATATAGTAATCTAATCAATTTCATGATTTTTATGCCTAGGAACGGTTGCAATTATCTTTTATAGTCTCAGGAAAATTATAAACAATTAGTGTGCATTGAATAATACATGTGCATTTTAACAAATGGTTTGTAAGTATACACTGTTGTTGATATCTCATACATTAAGTGTTGATTTACATTCATATATGTATATTTCGTGACCAATTTACAAGCCAAAATAAATTTTTACTACTATTATTAACCTCTTGTCAAAATTGATAAAGAAACATTCTATCAAACAGTTGTCAGATAAATTGAATACTAGATCAAATGATACTTTGGATGCTTGTTGCAACAAAAGGCTGCTATCAATGTTGCCCTACATTGTAAAATCCTTATGTATTGATCTAGAATGTATGCACTACTACTATAGATAAAATTTGAAGTCATTCACACTCTATTGCAACAAAACTCAAGATGATACTACCTTAGTATAGGAGCTTCTAGTTTTGATTGTGTATTTTGCAATCAAAACCAGAAGTTCACATGCACTAATTTCAAATGGATTATGGAAATCTAATAAATTTTGTACTACCTTGTTAATGGTTTTCACTCTCACTAGAAGTTTGTTGTCTATGCTAGATAAAATTGCACAGTCTAGTTTTTTTATGATGTAATTAGAAATATAAATATAATCTTCACTCTCATATTTCACAAATATTATCTATACACGTATTTCAATTAGCTACAACCTAAAAATGAAATATATACCCAAAAAACAAAGAACTTACAAAATAATTATAGCCCAACCATTTGGTAATTATTTTGAGCATCCTCTTAACGCCCAACAATAACAAGGATGTTCACGATAGATTATAATTTGACCATTTCAAAATTATTTTCAGCACCCTCTTAAACCCCAAATTATATTTATGCTCTTTTAAGTTGTAATTATGGCTTGCTTTGGCACATTGCTCCTTAATATTTTTAAGGTAGCTAAGTAAAAGAATAAATTTAGTGGCCAAAAGGAATTTGATTTCATAAACATTTAAATAGAAAGAGAGAATCAAAATTTAAAAATTTGTGAATCAAAAAGTTTAATATGCATGATTGTTATGTTTTTCAACATAAACTTCTATGTTATTATTTGCTCCTTCCCTAGCTTGACAATTCCAAGTCCAAGCATACCTTCACACATATAATAAGTGGTGAAGGATAATAAATATAGAACTATGAAATTATAACATATTGGACAACCCAACTAGCTACCACAAGCCACAAAAAAAATGTTAGTACAAGGCATTCACAATCAAAACTATACCACACATTTTGAGAGGGGCCACATTGGAGAAATTACATCCCATGACATGACATAAACCTTAATATAACTTTCATAAAAAAAATGTTTTTTTGTCTTTCTTTTCCTTGAGATGTGCAACTTCAAAGCATAGATTGTGGCAGATGATTCTTGGAAGCTCAATCTCAAAGAATAATTTATTATGCTACATGTTTTCACTATTTTAACTGGCCGTGAATATTTTTAAAAGAGTAACCAAATGTAGAATATCATTCAACTAATAGATTAGACAAATTCAAGTTAACAATCAGCTAGCAAGCTCAATCTCAAAGAATAATTTATTATGCTACATTTTTTCACTATTTTAACTGGTCATGAATCTTTTTGAAATAGTAACCAAATGTATAATATCATTCAACTAATAGAGTAGACAAAGTCAAGTTAACAATAAGCTAGCTGAAACTATAAATAATATTTCACTGCAATTACCAATCCTTGTCATCCAACGCAAAAAATAATGCCACTATAGCTAAGTTGGCTTACCCTAGTAATGGCTAATTTCTTAATCGGTAGAATAAGATGAATTATGACACTAAATGAGCCTCAATCCAAATCAAGTTATATATTTATCCTAGTGCATTCACATAAAAATTTATGATGTTCCCAATTTACATACTAACCAAACTTTGCCTACATAACTCAGAAATATGTAAATATTGTGTCTTTTTAACCAAAGACATCTACCATTTACTCTAGTTTTCCAAAATAGTGAAGGATAATTAATATGTAGAAAGGAGAGAATATGTCAACAACTTTATCTAATACTCAGAAAGATGTCTATGAGACTCTTTACTTCTATTTGTAGATCTTAGGGTTTATTGGGACACAGCCAAATTTTTAACTTGGTGATATGTCAAATGTGACTCTTGCCAACATTAACAAAAATATAGAAACTTAATAAAAATGAATTGTATCAAGTGAGAAAAGAATGGGATATATATCAACTTTTTTTATGATAAAAATAATAGAATTATTTCAAAATAAAATAAAAGACAACAAAAAATGATTTGGCTGCATATAGACTCATAAAAAATAGAACTTGTTAAAACCATGGGAAACGACTTACCTCAAGATTCTACGCAAATTGTGTCATTTGGAAATATATTCAACACTGAAAGCCTAAAGAAAAACTTCAAGTTTTTTGTCACAAACCTGTCAATATAGATATCAATTTTTAAATACTTAAAAGTTTTATAAAAGTTTTTTTAAAACCTCGGTCCTAAAACCCTTAATTTTCAGTAACCACTCAAATCCTTAAATTTTTAGAAATACTAAAATCCTAAATAAAATTTGAAATCCCAGATTCATAAATTCTAGAAATATAATGCATTCATACCTTATAAAATTAAAATATGTATTTTTTGCAGGAATTATGATATCTGCAAAAGTGATGATATGAATTGCGAAGAGAAAGTCTTTGGAAAGAGATGCAAGAAAAAATTAACACCCTTTTCTCCTGGTTTTATTGAAGGTGAAATTAGTCGATTTGGAAAGGCAATGTCTTCAATTCGTCTGAAAGGAATCTAAACTTCCAAAAAAAAGCCATTAGTTCATCCCAAAAGAACCAAAAACTTCCAAACAAAACATTATAAATATCCTTTAATATTTCATTTAGCTTCTTCTCATTGGTGCGCTCCCATTTTTGTTCATAAATTTACCAAAAATTGCCAATAAAATTTTCTAGAGCCTATCAAGAGTTTTTAATAGAATTAAGAAAAATATTTTAATATAAAAATAATAACAAAGCATAGGTTAAGATAATGTCAAAAGACAAACTAAATGCAAATTAATTGTACACCGAAAACATTAGTCTCTTCCTTATTAAGGCAGGGGCTGATAAATGGGGTTGAATATGGAAAGAAGATGGAGATAAGTGATAAGTGGGGCTTTAAAAATAAATAATATTGATTTATTTCACCCACTCATAAAGAAAATTAAATAAACTAAAAATTTATTTAATTATGAGGATTGAGATAATAGATTAAATAATTAGAAATAATTATTTAATCCTAGAAGAATATAGTTAGGATAAATGATTAAAAGATTTGTTCATTTGTGGAAGAATAGTTAGGTTAAACAATCAAAATTATTTAATAAAATACTAGAAGAAATTATAATTATAATTATTTAATTTTAGGAAAAAATAATTAGCCTCTTCAAATAATAAAATTATTTAATTAGTTGAGACAAAAAAAATAGCAAAATGTCACTACATAGACATTGGACAATTTTTGGTGTCTACAATTATATTTGGAGGAAAAATGAAATGTAAGATTTTAAGAATTAAATTAAATAAGGGATTCTATTTAATTTAATAGATGAAGGGGTAAGATAAACTAGGATAGGCAAAATAATTAACTTAATTATTTTAAGATAAGATTTAGGGGTAATAGAAGAAATAGAGGATAGTGAATAAATAAAGAAACGTCATTTAATTAATATAAACAATAAAAAATAGCCAAAATAAGAATGAATTGACCAAATGAAAGTGATCAATTTTAGGTGTCTACATTACAAACATGACATTGATATATAATTGAACATAACAATCGATTTCATAATCATTCTTTTATAATAAAAATAATTCTAAAATATACAATTTTGAGACATATCCATAATGTAATTATAGTAAATCAATTGGTTTTTTCCCTATGATGGATCACTGGTGTTATTCCAGATATGTCGATCAAATAAACATAAACAATTTTAAACAATAAAAATGCATTATAAAATAATCATTTAGATTTGCAACTCTCGCTTGTTGCAATAAAAACTTCAAGTTGTAACTTTCATGGTGTTTGTTAATGATGGGGGCATTCCCCCCACCCGAGGAACCCTTGCCTCTTGATATGACAGATTGGTTGTGCTTTGAGAATTTTAATTTTGTTTTTTTGTGCACAACCACCAATTTAGTAGACATTGTTCTTATGAACCCCACAATTATGTTGCAAATACAACTAAGGATGACCCTAAGCCTAAAGGGTGGAAGAATGTTGTTATTGGTGAAATCCAAAGAAATGTTGACTAGGATCACATTGTGTAGATGGAGGAAGGCCTCACATTACTGTTTCCTAATGTGATTATGGACTACATTGTGTCCTCGTTGAATGCTTCCTTGGTCAAGAGGATCTTCTCCTTTAGACCAACAATAGAAATGGTCAAGAAATGGGTGGTTGTTAAATGGAAGTTGAAGGGGAGTATCGCAATAAGTGTTTTTCCTGGTGGAATCATTTTGTTCAAATTTAATATAAAGGATGATCTGGCTGCCACTCTCATAGACTCATGGATTTATTCGACACCATCCCTCCCTTTGTAGATGGAAACTAGGCTTTGATCCCACTACAAATCTAAACAAAATGACATCGATTCGGGTTCGTATGTTGCAACTCCCACTCAAGTTCTGGGATGAACAAATATTTAAATGGATTGGGAGAACTTTCAGGCACTATGTTGACACTAATGAAATTACAAAAGCCAAGTCTAGGTTATTGTTTTCCTACTTCTATTTTAATCTCAGTATTAATAAAACTCTACCAAATTTTATTATTCTACAATCTAAGATGGGTAAGAGGACCCAAGGTATTGTATATGAAATGGCATTATCTATTGTCAGAAGTTTTCCAATAAGGGACACTTAGTCTCTAATTTAGAGCCAAGATTTACAAAAACCAAATGAATTGACCCATTTTAGTGGGCTTGACTAAGAAAGAAGAGACTGGAGAGGAAACTCCACTACCTAGTAGTGGGTAAACCCCACAACTTGGTGAAGGGTTACCATGTAATATACTTGTAGGTACCCCTTATACTACACAACCCTAGCCAATGGAAAAAAAACCTTGTTAGGAAAATCTTTGATGGATGAAGGGGGAACCCTCCACCCTTGGCTGTTGTAAAACCCCACCTCTATGAGTAGTAGTAGAGTCACGGGGATTGAGGGATATTATAAAACCTCTTCTCATTTATTTTTGGTGAAAAGTACCCTAGACTTCCCAAATGAAGAAAAGGTAATATCTTAAAGAAGGAAGACTATGAATAAGTGGGTGGATGTTGAACCAGAGAACATGAGTAGTAGAACATAGGTTAAACTCACTAGAAAAAATGAAAGTCTAAGTGAAATTAACAATTGAAGATCTTCTCCTGGAACTTGATAGTTTTGAACAGTTCTTAGAAACACTATATTCTAAGTAACTGTGTTTTGGAAAATAAGGTTGACAATGTGTTGTTGTAAGAGGTGGAAATGACACAAACTTCTTTTAGAACTATCACTGATTATATTTGGTTGTGTGCTAACTTCCTCATTAGTAATGCTAATGGTGATTTTGGAGGGTTCATTACTATGTGGGATCCTATAATTTTTAATGGAACCCTAACATGCTCCTCTAACAACTTCCTAATGTTTAATTTTACTTCACCTTAGGACTCTTGGTCCCTTGTTAATATTTATGCCCTAAACTCATGCTCAAGTTGGAAAGAGGTTTGGTGGGAGATATTAGCTATGATTCTTGGTGATTTTTACTATCCTTAGATGGTCATTGAAGACTTCAACTCCCCCTTTTTCCATTTAGAGAAGTTGGGAGGTCTCATTGATTACTCTGGTAGCATAATAGATTTGACAAACTTCATCAGCAAATTTGGGCTTTTTGATATCGATATGTTAGGACAACCTTTTACTTGGTCCAATAATAGAAAGGGAGAAGATCTCATACAAGTAAAATTGGATATATTCATGGTGTCTACCAACTGAGACATTGGTTTTAATTCGCCTTTCATAACTCTCCTGAGGATAATTTCATACCATAATTTGATTATTCTTGAATGGATGAACATGCAATTGAAGGGTCCTTAACCTTTTCACTATGAGATTATGTGGACCACACATTCAAGTTTTAGAGAATGCATTTCAACTTGGTGGAATACTCCTGTCTAGGGGACTCCAATGTATAAAGTCATCCAAAAAATAGATTTGAATAGAAAACATGTTAGAGGCTTGAATAAATACACTTTTAGTGATGTTTTTAAAAACAAGAAGGATATTTTTTGAATTAATTACAATCTAAGATCAGATGGACAATGGGGACCTCGTTGAATACACTCATCTAGAGGAAAAAACTTGGAGGGTCAAATGGAAAGAAAATCTCAAACAAGAGGAAATTTATTGGAAGAAAAGAACATGGGGGAAATGAATGAAAGAAAGAGATAGAAATTTGGCTTTCTTTCACAAGCCTACTCATAAGCATAGGAAAAGGAATACCATTTGTAGTCTCAAGGATGACATGAACTGGGAGGTCAAGGATGATTCCCAATTTTGGATGATGACTCATAGTTACTTTTATCATATGTTTAGTGAAGATAAAATAAGTGTGAACAAGTTGTTGTAAGAACACTTATTGCAATTTATCCCTACAACTTTTTCCCCTATGAAAATGCCTAATTACTTACCCCTGTTACTCAAGAATAAGTAAGGAATGCAGTGTTTTCTATGGGGGCCTATAAGGTAGAGGGTATGGATGGATTTCCCCCTAACTTCTTTCAACACTTCTGGGATATAGTTGGATTTGATGTTACCATGGATGCTAAGGACTTTATTCAAACTAGGAAACTATTAAGGAAACTTAATAGCTCCTATATTGCCCTTATTCCTAAAATATAATAACCTCAAAGACTCATTGACTTCCAGACTATTATCCCATGCAACACTATTTGTAAAATCTTCTCAATAGTATTGGTCAATAGAATTAAACCCTTTCCAATAGCCTCATTCATTGTAATCAGAAGGGTTTTAATCTTGGGAGATTGATCCTTGGTGTTGTCACTATTGGAGTTGATGAAAAATCAACCCTACAGCTCCCAAGAATCACCTGTATGCAAACCTATTATAGAAAGAGAGAAGCAAAATCTATGAAGGCCAAAAATAATAGATCGATAAAAGAGGAAATGTCATGTGCAAACAACAGAGAGAAAACTCTCAATACAATAGCATCCTCAATAATTCACTGACTGATAAAATACAAAGAGATCAATCCTTATAAAAGGATATCAAAACCCTAAAAGGGAAAAGTCTAGGTTGCATGATAATATTAATAAAAGAATTAGTTATTATATACCTAAAGTTTAGCTTCAGTGAACTAGAGATAATAAGTGACTTAATAATTAAATCAATAATGATTTTATTATTAAGTGAAATAACTTATTACTCTAACATCCCCCCTTAAGCTAAACTTAGGGAGAAGCTAAAAGCCTAGAAACAACTACTAAAAGTAGGAAACGGGTCCCAGAAACAAGGCCTGATCAGGTACCCAAGTACAAGAAATATTTGTAAAGAAGAGAAAAGGAGAAAACCAAGTGGGAAAAACCCCTCTTTGAAAAGAAGTGAAACCTAGTGAAGGACTGAAGAAGCCTCTAAACTAGAGAATGTCCTAGAAAATAGGAACAAAGGATGAACATGAAGAACACCACTGAAGCATGAAGCTGCAAACACTATCAAAGAATAATTGTTGTAACCTCCAGTATAATATAACATGATCAGGTAGAGAAGACTGTAATATACATGAGTGCCCTCAAATGACACTGGTCAAATCAGGATGGAAAATAAAGGCAAACATCAGAACTCAAAGATACAGATGGAAAAAAACACCAAAGTCTAAAGAGAGAATCAAAATATGGAAGGATGCCTCAAAAATAGGAATGAAGGAGTGTCCATATGGTAAATGATCCATCTCACCAAAATGCATAGGTACCAAACCACTGCATCCACCTAGTACATAGGAACAAATATTGAATATATATCTCACTCTATCGAACCAAGGAAGAATTAGAACCAATGATAGATACCTTCCCCCCATTATCTTGAGTAGGTAGAGGCATGATAGGTACACTAAAATATACTACCAAGAATAATTGCATGTCGAAGAACCAAGAACATGGAAATTGCAAAAGAAAGTACAAACACATATAAAGGATGGTGTCATGGAAGGATCACTCTTCTGACACAAATGATGAGGCTAATGTCATGGAAGGAACACTCACTTGAAAAAGGTAGATCACCCCCCCCATGGCACTTTATAATGTAGTGCAAGTACAAACATGCACAAAATTTGCAAGATCTCAAGCATGCAACATATGACACTTTATCTCAGTGCATTTGCAAAAAAGAAATGCTACAAAAATAGATGTCTACAATGCTCAGGAATGACAAAAATTTGTAAGAATTGCTACAAGGTTTGCACCCTTGGTTTTGGTCAATACACGCAGTGGTTGGTGACAAGGGTTTAACAGCCTCTTGTGGATTCTATAAGTCTAGTGGGTGTATCAGACATCAACAATTTGAGATTTTGGTGCAACAACCACTCAATCTAACAATTGGTATTAAAGCCTAGGTCATAGGTTCCAACCCCATGCGTGTCATGAGGGTAGGATTGTTGCAAGGTGTGCGCCCTTGGCCTCAGTTAGTACATGCAACAATTGGTGACAAAGGTTTAACAACCTCCTATGGATTCTATAAGTATAGTGGGTGTATCAGGCATTAACAGTTCAAGATTTTGGTGCAATGAAAACCACCCAATCTAACAAGAACATTAGTAACAGCTAAAAAAGAGTCATCGCATGCAATGAAAATGATCCCAAGACCTAAAACATCCAAAATATTCACTAGATTGCAAAAAAAAAAATTTGAATAAAATATACCTGGAGCATATCGTAGAAATGAGACCCATACCAAAAGAAAGAGCATGGAACCAACTTTCCAATGATATGTGGAAGTTAGAAAACTGAGCCTAGATGAGAAAGATATAGCTCTCAAAGTGCAAACAAGAACCCTAAATTTGACTAGAAAAAAAATTTACAAGATGGAAACATAAGGAAACCAAACCTCCAAAAAGGATCGGGCTCAAAACTAGCTTGCTGATGATATCTTGTTTGCCTAGAGACGCTTTTGTTTGCTCAAGATATGAGCAAAAAATAGAAGACTGCTCCAAAACAAGAAGAGTTCTAAGAAATCTCGGCTAAAGTTGGTGAAGCTCAACTAAATTTAGAAATCTCGCTAAATATGGTGGGAATGCAAAAATCTTGGCCAAAATTGGCCGAGATACCAAGAAAAAAATGGTGGGAACGCAACCGTGAGGTTCGTTTGAGCCCAAAGTGCTCCAAAAACAAACTCCCCCCAAATCCACAAAAACCTGAAATAGAAAACCTCTTGAAAAAAAAGATATGAAGAACAAGGCCAAATCTCTCATGAAGAGAACAGGTGCATGAAGATCTGGAGCTCTGATACCATATTGGAGTTGATAAAAACTCAACCCTACAACTCCCAAGAATCACCTACATGCAAACCTGTCACAGAAAGAGAGAAGAAAAAGCTATGGAAGCCAGAAATAACAGATCGATGAAATAGGAAACATCATGTGCAAACAATGGAGAAAAAACCCTCAATACAATAGCATCCTCAATAATTCACTAAGTGATAAAATACAAAGAGATCAATCATTATAAAAGGAGATCAAAACCCTACAAGGGAAAAGTCTAGGTTGCATGATAATAATTAATAAAATAATTAATTAGTATATGCCTATAGTTTAGCTTAAGTTAACTAGAGAGAATAAGTTAATAATTAAATTAATAATGATTTAATTAATAAATGAAATAACTTATTACTCTAACAATCACTACCATCCATGAAGTTATTCACTCTATGGAGAAGTGTCACCTCCCAAAAATGGTTCTTAAATTGGACATCTTGAAGGCCTATGATAGAGTGAATTGGGACTTCTTATCTAATGTTTATAAGAGGATTGGATTTCAAGCACGTGATTAAAATTTTTAACGAATGCAGACATCTAGTGATGGTTAATGGAACCCCCAAGGGTTTTTTTGGTGTTTCCAGGGGGATTAGAAAAGGTGACCCCTTATCTCCATATCTCTGTATTTTTCTTATGGAGGTCTTGGGTAGGAACTTTCTAAGTTTGGTTGAGAAGGGAAAACTAACAGAAGTCAAAGCGAGCTCCACCATACTATTGATTGTCTTGTAGTAGTTTGTTGATGACACAATATTTTTTGGAATGGCCTTAATCATTGAAGTTGGACACTGGAAAGGCTTTCTCAACTATTATGTTGAAGTATCTAGACAAAACATTAACTTTGACAAGAGAATTATTGATTTCTTTAATAGTACTGGGAAGTTGCACAACAAAATTAAGACCATCCTGGGTTGTCAAATTGTGACCCTTCCTAGAATTTATTTGGGATTTCCTCTCATTGTCAAAGAAGTTACGAACACATTTTAGAATTTGATCCTTGAAAGGATTCAAAAGAATCTTGTTGAGTTAGGGAAAACTCCTTAGTGGTGCAAGAAAAGTCCAACTTCTAGCACCTATTTTTCAAGGTATTCATATTGATTCCTTCTATTTGTTTATAATCTCAAGTACTAAGGCTGAGAAACTTGAAATAATACAAAAAACATTTTTTGTATGGGTATGGAAGAGAATAAAATAATGAACCTTGTTAATTGGGATACAATGTGTTACCCAAAGTCCATGGGTGGACTAGGTCTTAGAAAAAATACTTTATTCAACAAAGATCTCTTGGGAAAAATGGGGAGGAAACTTGCTTTATATAATGTCGACTGGTGGAATATCATGAGTTATAAGTATCTTGGCTATGAAAATTTATATAGAGTCCTCACAATGCAAGGATTCCTGGGTGGATCAAAGATCTAGAATAATATTCTGGGTATGGGGGATTATCCAAATGGGCCTCAAATGGAAACTTGGAGATGGCTCTAAGATTAGGTTTTGAGATGATACTTGGGTAGGATTCATGCCTCTAGTCATGCATCCCACTTTCATAGATCTCGACCTAAGTGCTAAAAAATTCTTTGGTCACATGGTTGCAAACCACCTCATGACTAGAGAGTCGTGGAAGAATATCTCCCTCTGCTACCCTGATTAGACTACTATGTGGAATAAGGCTATGGAGCTTCAAGAGCTATCAAAAAAAGTTATGATTCCTCTTTTTTGAAGAAATGAAAAGTTTTCTTAAAGATTTAATCCTAAGAGTTAATTCTTTGTTAAATCTTCTTAGTTTTCTCTCCTTAGGGATGGGAGTTCTATAGACCTTTGACACAAGACTTGGAACTCTTAATTAGTCACCAATAACTTCTTTTGGTGGAAAAATATGCATAATAGAATCCTTACCAAGGATAATTTATTAAGAAGGGGGTTTCCAACTCCCTAATAGATGGGTGTTATGTAAGCAAAAGGAGGAGGGTGTTTCTCATATTTTGATTCACTATAATTTTACTTGGAAAATTTTGAGAATGGTGTTTCAAAATATTGGAGTTCACTAGGTCATGTGAAATAATATTCAACATTTAGTCTTGGATTAGGTTGGGCCAACAAATAACCCCTATATCAATATTTTATAGAGATTGATCCTTCCTAGTTTGGGATGGAGCATGTGGAAAGAGAGAAACAATAGAAATCTCTGTGGGATATAATGTTCTCTTAAAGTTGTATTCCTATCCTTTTAGAAAGTATAGATAGAAGATATGGTAGTTTCTTCTTGGTCTTTCCCCTCCTTTCCTCCCACCCCTCTAGATAACCAATTCGTGAGGACCTAGGGCCTCTTAGACTCTTATGCCAAATATGATCAAACTAAGAGACTAAAACATAGGAATACTAATTGGCTCCCTCCTAGTTTAGTATGGTGCAAATTGAAATTTGATGGGAATTCTAGAAAGACACATGATGCTTCTATAGTTGAGGGAGTGGAAAAGAAAGGAAGAATGGTTGCAGCTTATATCGGTCACCTCACTAGATATACCAATAATTAGGTGGAAGGGATGACCCTAGTTTGGGGTCTCAAAATTGCACTCTTAATTGGTATCAAGGCCTTGTCTATAGAAACAGATTCAAAGATCATCATTGATGTTCTCAAAGGGTTTTCTAAAGCCAATTGGTCTTTTGATAGGATTGTCAGGGACATCCATAAATTGTCTTAGGCCTAAATAATTTTTTATTAATCACATCTATATAAATAAGGGAACATGGTTATTGTTATGAAATTTAGCAATGCAAAAAATACAGAGAAGGACAAACACACATAACACTAAGATTTACATGGAAAAATATGGTAAAATTATACCAGGAAAAAAATATGGGAAAATATATTTCAATATTATTTCTCCATAATTTTCATAGTTACTAAAATATTCAGAATGTACTTCAAAACATGACTTCGAGTTGCATATAACAACGGAGTTGAAAAATACTAATTGCAGACAACTTACTAAATTTAGTTAGCATGACTCACACTGATAATCCATAAAGGTTCATAAGTTGTCATTAGTATACAAGAAGACAGTTTTGGTCAGTCATGATCATCGAGCGACAACACTCACCAAGCGACAGCATTCACCAAGCACAGTGATCACCGAGATGTTTTAAACACCGAGTAATAGTGCATTCACCAAGCACTATATCAACCAGAGACAACGCCGAGCACCAGTATACAAAGACATCACCGAGCACCAGTCTACACCAAGAGACAACATTTCACCAAAAAAAGTGGATCTCAACTACACGTCGGCTAAAGTAATTTAATATTTAAAATAGCTTTTTGCTTAGCTGGATAACCATTTCTTGTGGATCAAGAAAAGAATTAATGATGGATGTAATTAGTTAACTAATTGTATTCATGCAAACTAGGAGATCAAGGTCAAGTTGTAAACCTTTGATCTTAGATTTTTTCAAGAAAAGCATGAAACCTAATTAGGTCAAAATCTTGTATATATAGATGTAATAATCAATCAAGAACATGATGATTGTAGTCACCAAGGACATCTACGGATCAGACAGGGAGTTTCATGTACAAGGAAAGATAAAGAAGAATTCAGTTTATGAAGAACTACATTCAAGGCTACCAAGAAGAACAGAGGTATTATCCATCACAATAAGGTGATATATATTCTATGTACTTAATGGATTTGTAATCATAAATTTTAGATTACAGTAATCAGGTCATATATTTTGTTACTCTCTAACAATTGTAGCAAACAACAAAATCCTTTCACAAGGTGGACTTAACAGTCTCTATGTAAATATCTTAACTGAGTGCACACATACATTGTGTTGCTAAAATATCTTAACTGAGTAGACTTAACAAGTCTGACATGTTACTCCTAACAGGGTAAGATCATCAGAAGTGATCACAACTTGTAGCCCTAACAGGCACCTTCCATTCTGTAGATAGTGAAGCTTTGTGGGTTTTATCCCCACTGCAGTTTTTACCTTCTAACAAGGGTTTCTACATTATTAAACACTTGTGTCATGTGTAAATGAGTTTCATGAATGTTTCAATGTTTGTTTACATGCATTTACATTTATTCTATGATATTTCATGCATGAAGTAGAAAAGCTACAATGGTTGGTTATGCAAGTAATGAGTACTAAGGTTTAATTTGTAAAAAAATTTAAGGGTACTAATTCACCCCTCCCCTCTCAGTATACACCCTTCCATTATTCCAACGATTGGTATCAGAGCTAGATCTCTTATTTGGAAAAGTTTTATCACTTGAGAGAAAAGATCTCACAATGGAAAGGTATAAGCTTGATAAAAATATTGAGAATCCGAAGTTGCAAATACATATTTTCTTTGAGAAATACAAAGAGGCAAGAAAAAAAATGAAACAGTTATTAGCTGAAAGAAAAGTCATGGCATCTCGCTACAATGAAACTGACTATCATGAAGAAGAGATACCTGACCTATTTGATTCATCTGGATCTGGTAGTATATCTGACACATCTGAAGGAACCATTGCAGACCTAAATGAAATCAATCAACATTTGACTGAAAAAGTGAAATTATTGTAGATTTTTCAAGAGACACAAATGGTAAGGATGAATGATGTTATGAATAATGCAAGACAAGCTTAAGAAGAAAGAAATTTGGCTATTGATGACAGGAAAAAGATTATTGAAAATATGCAAGAGAAAGAATTTTAGATACACAGACTTATTGAACATCACCTTGAGATCACCAATCAAATAGTTCCTATGAGTCATGAGGCCAACCGAGTGAACATGGAGCTTGCTGGAAAATTGGAAGTTATTGGTGAACTAAAAGAAGAAAATGATAAACTGAAGCATGAAGTGAAGATTCAACAATAACATAATGATATGATCAAGAAAGTTGAAGACAATACAAAAAGAATGGATGAATTTCTGAATGAACAAAGAAGACTCAACAACAATACTGGTTTAGGGTATACCAAGCATGGAGAATCATCAAACCGAGTTGATCAAAGGAATGTCTACAAAAATCCAAGACCAAAGAAGCATTCATCTAACCACTGTGGAAAACCAGGCCACACATCAAATGTTTGCAAGAGAAAAGAAAAAAGTATTCCTAAAACTACTTCTACATTCATAGGTAATTGTTATAATTGTAACAAGCATGGACACAAAGCACATGAATGTAGATGTAAGATGAACAAACCAAAGAAGAAATATTACATGGAAAAACATTTTCCTACTTGCAACATCCATGGCCATACATTTCATGAATGTAAGAAAAAGATAAAGCAAGTCTGGAAACCTAAAGAACAATAAAATGCATATCAACCGAGAAGAGTCGGTAATACATATGTTTGGGATTACAACACTTGGATAAATTGCACAGCATGTGTTAGATATGGACATATAGCTGCTAACTATATGAGGAAATGGATAAGAAGGTCTATAAACTAGACTAACCCTAGAATGGCATGCTTACACTGTCATAAGGTCAGACACTTGAGTAAGGACTACAGAGACCAAGTGACAGAGTCAAGCACTTTTTTAAATGGAAATATTATTGAAGACATCATGAGAATGAGAAATCAAATGTGTAGGAGAGCTTCAAACAATGATAATGTTGGACCAAGTACTATAGTTGGTGACACCTCATCCAATGGATCAAGGGATTCCACCACCCCCACCTAAGCAATACAAGTAAGAAGGGAACTGAACTCTATGAAGCTATATTTTACATCAATTCCTATATTCATTAAGATTATGCCAAATTAGCATGAATGAAGATGTAATATGGTATTGCATGTTATGTTTTGTGAATCTAGTCTGGTCGGTCAATATAAACTGGGCATAAACTGCATGTCGATAAACATGTGAAAGACAACTGAGTTGACACTATGTATCGATAATTGTATACTCATTGAGTTGAAGACTTTGGTGTGTTGACCAAGCATCTCTATTTTGTTGACCGAATGGTAGGTGAAGCATTTAATGCATCACTTAGGGTATTTTTATAAAAAGGGCAATGTGAACTCATTTGTTCACCCATTGTTAAAGAGAAAATTGCAGAGCGAAGAAGATCAATTCAAAGTGATTACATTGCAGAGCAATTCATAGCACTTTCAAAGCTACTCCAATAGATTTCAAGCACTCATAGAAAACATACAATGAGTATATAGACTTACCAATTTAACAGGTTATTTGTGAAGAAGCCCTAAAATTAATGAACAATGGCAACCACTTCATGAACCTCGAAGATCAAGATGGAAAAGGATAATAAGGTCATTTTAATAAAGAACTTGACCTATGAAGAACCTAACTACAAGTTTTTCCCTGAGGTTGTTGCTCAACCCAGGAAAAAAGGAGCATTCTCGAGTATCCCACCTACAATTTTATTGGTTGAAGACATTTGTGCATACATCCACTACAAATTTGTAGAGATTGGAGACTTTGAGCTTGAGGAAGCTTACAAGAAGCTATGAAAAGATGATAATCTAAAGGATGAGTACAAGCACATTGAAGTGAAAGGGTTAACCAATGCCCTATTATTCCCAAAAGACTTTAAAATAGAATGGATTTGCATTGTGCTCAGCCGAGTGCATGACAGAAAGATGTGGTTAGATGAACCCAAGCCAATCACAAAGGATGTGATTCACACAGTAACTGGATACCTAATAACTGAGAAAGAAAAATCCCTAAGACACCCTAGATGCCCCAAGATTGAAAAGCTAACTAGAGCCGTGTGGGACGGTAGAGGTCTGAAAGTCAATTCAATCACTGACCTTGAAATGAAATTTGGTGCGTATGTGATTGGGTATAAGATCTTTCAAGCAATTAGAATGAACATCGTTGCTTGTGGATTAGTCAACACTGCATACAAGATAGTAAAGAAGGGAGTGAAACTAGACCTAGTTGAGCTGCTACTAAAACAACTTGAAGAGAACATAAGAACAATTAGATCAACCCGATATAATACATGTAAGTTTGGCTCTCTACTGATGTGCACATTCTTTTACTTCCATAATTTCTTTCCTTCCATTGGTAATGTCACTTGGGACACCAACCGACCTATCACAACATAGATTAGTGATTATATTAAATCACTAGGAGATAATTTCATAACACTATTGGATGCATATTTTACTACATTCAAGAATAGGATGCATAAGAGGATGAGAATCCCTACCCAATTGGTTGAACAATAAAAGGATGAGATATGTTTTGTTGTTGACATCAACACAACACTCATCAAACCTGCCAACCCAAGAACAGCATGGTTACCACCATTAGACTATGAAATTGACATAAATCTGGCTACAAGAGCTATTGACGCCCTGCTAAATGAACTAGTAGAAAAATATATAAGCATATTTAGCACATATGAAGAATCCAAGTTAAGAATTAAGACTGGCTTATTAGTCAAGAAAATAGGAAAGAAGAAAACACAAATGGTGAATACACTTCAGAAAAAACTCTCGGTAACTGATGAAGAGTTGGAACAATCAGTAGACATCACTGAAGGATAGACACCCATCAGTGAAGGAAAAGAATTAAGTGATTCAGAGTCTACCGAATCAGATGCAGAGTCACTAAATGCCAAGAAAACAAAATTTACTGAAGTAACAACTGCATCTAGGACAAGGAGAAAAACAACAAAGGTAGACTTACCACCATTGAAGAAGGGCATTGTAAGAACATATCAGAAAAGAAAAGCCTCAACTGAGAAACCAGCACCAAGACAAAGAAAGAAATATATAAGAGGAAGAGAAGACAAGGATGATACTAAAGAAGCTAAGAGAGAACAAAGAATCCAAGCAGTTAGGCCAAAATACCAAAGACAATTGATGAAATTGCATAGTCAATTGTCAACATAGGCATTATACAACATCATAAGATTAGAATGGGGAACTCTATCTACTGAGGATCAGAAAAAAATAGAAAAGGCAATCATTAAGATGAAGGTAGCTTACAAATATGTACCTATACAATTTGGAAATCATATTCCACATGAGCTACAAGAAAAAATATCAGCTAGATGGACATATACATTACACATGGAGAAATAGATGAGAGAGAGATCCTTAGTTACATTCATGCCCAATTCCTCAGTTGAATAAATTGACTCAACAATGAAGGAGCACACAAAGAAATTTTCTGCAAAAACCAGAGCATACAAAGTATTGCAAAACAAATTAAAAGATATTGACATAGAGAGAAATAATATTAGGACTCAAATATTTAATCCACCTAAGCAGGTACTGGCTCTAACCAAGACTGCTCACACCGAGGAGAAGAAGGCCACACCGAGCCCCGAGCACATTTTCATCAACAATAATGAGGATGTCAATCCCATTGACTTAACCACAGAAGCAAGTAAAGTCATGGATGATATTCCTGATATATTGAAATAATTAGGGGAAACACTAGTTATAACAGTACAAGATATCACTCAAGGGGATCCTGATGATGATGCAAAGGTTGATGAAGATGTCACTAAAGACACTGATCCAACAAATGAACATGATATTACTAATGTTGCAAAAGCACTTGTACCAGGTAATATGCCTTACTTGATGCAAGAAATCAATATAATGACTGAATCACAACAAACACCACCTGAGCATCAAGGAAACATACCAATGGGAAAAGGTGAGGAGCAAGGGTAGAAGACAAATACCAATGGAGAGGAAAAATTGAGTGATGCACCCACTGAGGACAGTGGAAAGGTAGACAAGGTTGTAGATCAAGAAAAAGTTGAAGTAGAGATGTCTACAATCAAACAATAGGTATAGACCAAGCAACCTCACAAAGGCACTACACCTCCCAAGAAATAAATAACAGAAACTAAGAAACAAAAGGCTCTTGCTATAATACCTCATTCCCCTACTACAAGCAACATTCAAAAGAAGAAGAAGAATAAGAAAAATAAAGCCCCTGTCACACTCGATGAGATCATAGATATACCCGACTGTGATCCAAGAACACTTGATCTTGAGTCACAGACAAGATATGGGGAGCTATGCAAAAGAAAAGCACAATAGGAAAAGCTCTGAATGGAACACAGAAATTCACAAGATTACTAAAAATTTGCAAGAGAAAGAATCTGAGATACACAAACTTACTGAACATCACCTTGAGATCACCAATAAAATAGTTCTTATGAGTCATGAGGCCAACCGAGTGAACATGGTGTTAGTAATAACTGAGACAGGGGGTGAATCAGTGGCCTCAAAATTTATCCTTAAAATATTTACCACCAATCAAATAAACCTCAGATTATTAAGTCCCTACAAGATGTATGCCATGAAATAATAATAATGATTTAACTGTCTATCAGTTTTCCTTATCTGTCCTTATTCTCCTTGATTACTGATAAGCAGTAAAACTATTTATCGAAACTCAGTAAATAAGCAAAGTATACCAATCTATCCAGAAATGCATATGTGAAATGTAAAATAGTAAAGTAATAAACCATACACACATAGTGTAATCATCTAAAAATGGTCATCTAGACTATTAGCCCCTTTCTAGTATTATTTGCTAAAATCTTCAATTGCTCATTCTTGATCAAATCCTAGCTTTGTCATTTATTCGATTATTTTCTATGGGCTAACCATTTTATCCTAAGTCTTTATTTATTTAAAAGGAATTCCCTCCCTTTTTATTAAATAAAAAGACCCCACTTTTCCTCTTATCCTAAGTTGCACAAATAAAGCAATATTCTTATTTTATAAAAAGAAAAAAGGACCTTTTTGTCTCACATGAGGCTCAAAAGTCAA
>MU223806.1:323604-335607 GCA_018584345.1 Thuja plicata | reverse complement strand
TAGCATAATCTTGCATTGTATTGCATTCATCATGATAAATCCTTCGTTCTTAGATTGGTCCATGGTTGTGAGACTCTTGTTCTGAGAGCAATTTCAAAAACCCCATCTAGATAGAAGGCAACAGGTCAAATCAGGCAGGCAGGCAGGGTGAATAACTCATATTCAGTCTTGTATGTACCTGGTGAAGAAGGACTATGTTGAAGTGTGTGATTGATTAACAAGGCTAAAATTAACACATACACAAGTATTACTATGAATATTCTTCTTTGCCTTTACCGATGGTGTGTACTTCACCGGTGTTGTCTGTCACTTGGTGAATACTTGACTTTTATTCATTGTTGAAAGCATAACCTTTGTTCCATTGATTCTCTGAAGTCTTTGGCATTTTGTTCATGACCGTATAGATGATATCAAGTTGACATCAATGACAATACAAACCATTAACTGATTTAATGTCTTGCATTATCTTCAACTTAACATTATCAAACATTCAATCAGTTACATGTCATCAATCTCTCCCTTTGGCATTGATAGAAATATAATATATTATCACACTATACTATTTCTAATACAATATGAAATACAATAGTTGAGATTCATCAAACTACCAATCATTTTGTTCTGTCAATCGATAAATGTCTGAACACCGGTAAGTTCTATTTTAGCTTAGATTTGATTCTTGCAACTTTTTACTTTCTGATGTGTTGAGTCCTCTTCTTGTGTCAATTTCTCTCTTTTTCCTATTTTCTCTTTTATGATGTCTTTTTCTCTTTTCAGCAACTCTCCCTTTGTATAAACTTTCATACAATGTGCTCTCCCTAAGGATATAATCTCTCCCTGTTGGAGTAATCTGATAATGGATAATCTCTCTCTCTTTTAAAGAAGAAAGTGATAATATGGATAATCTCTCTCTCCCTTTGACAATAATGCCAAACAAATATCTCATAGATATCTGACATTTATGTCAAACAATATTTTCTCTCAAGCCATAATATATTCCTTGAATTTCCCTTATCCATCAGCAATACATCACTATGCTCTGGTGCTTGGTTCTGATATATACCTCTATGTATATAGATGTATCTTTGAAGTTCATCTCTTTGCTTGCATCAACATGAATGATATTCTGATAATATGTAGGCTATGTAGCCTTCAGTCTTTTACTGACTGGTAGACAAGGGTTTGACCCCTAGTATCTTTCTCAAGTACTCAAACATATCCTTGGGCAGTGGCTTGGTGAAGATATCAGCTAATTGTTCTTTTGATTTCACATATTCAAGTATCACCTCTTTTTCTTGAACTTGTTCTCTCAAATAATGATACTTGATTGCAATATGTTTAGTCTTGGAATGCATGACTGGATTCTTGAAAATGTTTATTGCACTGGTGTTATCACAATAGATAATCACTGGTTCTGATATCTTCATATGCATACCTTCCAATAATTGTTTGATCCATGCAATGCTTGAGCAATTTGCAGCAGCAGCAACATACTTTACTTCTACAGTAGACTGAGAGATGCATCCTTGCTTCTTGCTAATCCATGTGACAAGTCTGTCACCCATAAAGAATGCTCCTCCTTTTGTGCTCTTCTTATCATCAAGATTTCTAGCCCAATCAGCATCGGTAAACACCTTAAGTTCAAATTTTCCTTCTCTTCTATACCATAAGCCAAATTCCTTAGTATTCTTCAGATATCTTAGAATTATTTTTACAACAGTCATATGTGATTCCATGGGTTTAGCAAAAAATCTAGCAACAATTCCTACTGCATGTACAATATCTGGTCTAGTGTGTACAACATACATGAGTTTTCCAATCATTGATCTGTACAAAGTCTAATTTACCTCTGTTATCTTATGTTCCTATGTCAACTTACATCCAGTAGCCATCGATATTCCAACTGGTTTGGAATCTTCCATCTTGAATATTTTCAGGACCTCTTTGATGTATTTGGACTGTGTAATGAAAATACCTTCACTTTGTTGAATGATCTGTAGACCAAGAAAGAACTTGATCTCTCCAAACATAGACATCTCAAACTCTTTGTTCATCTCATCAGCAAATTATTTGCATAGCATATCATTGCCTCCAAATATGATGTCATCAACAAATATTTCAGCAATCAAAGTGTTAGCATTAGTATCTTCCTTCAATTAAAGATTATTGTTTCACTAGTCTTTATAAATCTAATACTTATTAGATAGGAATGAAGTCATTCATACTAGGCTCTGGGAGCTTGTTTCAATCCATACAAGGCGTTGTGAAGTCTACATACCATGTTTCTCTTGTCTAGATCGACAAACCCTTCTGTTTGTTCAATGTATACCTCTTCTTCAAGTATTCCATTTAGGAATACTGACTTGACATCCATCTGATATACTTTGAATCCTTTATATGCAGCATAAGAAAGTAGTATTCTTACTCCTTCTAGTCTAGCAATGGGTGAAAAGGTCTCTCCATAGTCTATACCTTCCTCTTGTGCATACCCCTTGCATACTAGTCTTGCTTTGTTCCTTGTGACTTCTCCATTCTCGTTCAACTTATTCCTAAATATCCATTTTGTACCAATGACCTTCTTTTCATTTGGTCTTGGCACAAGTGACCATGTTTTTTTCTTCTCAATCTGCTCAATCTCATCATTCATAGCACTTATCCATTCTTCATTATCTAGTGCAGCATTGACAGATTTTGGCTCAAACTCGCAAATTAAACAATTTGAGGTTATAGACTTACTTCTTGTTCTTGTACCATCTTTCTTATCTCCTATGATTTGGATCTCTACATGGTTCCTTCTTACATATTTATCATTTTTATCTTCATTATGTTCTTCATTACCTTGCATATTATTTTGATTATTATCCTGACCGTCGGTAACAACAGTCAAACCGTCGATTGCAACATTCTGTTGTTCTTGAATTAAGCATTGTTGCTCGGGAAAAGTGTTGGGTTCTTCACAATATAAAAAATTTTTGTAGTCCTCTGGTTCTTTTGTGTTTTCCAACTCATTCTTTTCTACAAATTCATCAATCTTTACATTTGCACTTTCAATTATTTTGTTAGAGGCCTTGATGAGACACTTAAAAGCTTTTCTTTTGGTAGAATACCCAAGAAAAATACCTTCATCACTTTTGGCATCAAGCTTTCCATTTCTATCATCCTTTAAGACATAACATTAACTACCAAATATTTTTAAGTAACTTACATTGGGTGTTTTACCATACCATAGCTCATAAGGTGTCTTCTTTGTGTCCTTCTTTAATTGTACTCTGTTAAGTGTATAGATAGCAGTGCTGACAGCTTCCCTCCAGAAGATTTGGGTGATGTCTTTCTCTATCATCAGTGTTCTTGCACAATCAACTATTGATCTATTCCTTCTCTCAGTAATCCCATTTTTTCGTGGTGTTCTTGGTGCAGAAACCTATCTTTTTATACCATGCTCATTACAGAAATTAGTGAATTTAACTGATATAAATTCTCCTCCTCTATCTGATCTCAAACATTTCAAATCCTTACCACTTTATTTTTATACCATAGCCTTATACCATTTAAACATCTTGAATGCTTCAAATTTATCTTTTATAAACATAACTATCATCATTCTAGAGTAATCATCAGATGTATGGGTTTTACTTTTGAAACTAGACTTTGTCATTTTACCTTTTTGACAATTTTTGCACATGATGTTGTCTGTCTTTTTCATCATTGGTAAGCCTCTTACATTTCTCCTTTTGCTTATTTTCATCATGTTGTCAAAATTCACATGACACAATCTTTTGTGTCACAACCATATGTCTTTGTTTCTAGTCATTAAGCAAGTGGTGTTAGTATCATTCAGATAGAATAAGTTACCTTTAGTCTGTTCACCAGTACCAATCAGTTTTCCTGATTCATTGAAGATCTTTGCCTTCTTGTTCTCAAATGCTACTCTATGACCTGAATTATTCAGCTAAGACACACTCAACAGATTATAATTCAATCCTTTTACCCAATAAGCATTTTCATATTTAATCAGGTTTTTCAGCATTATTGTTCCTTTACCTTCAACTGGACAAGGTGTATCATTACCCATTCTTACTGTACCACCATTATAATACTCAAAAGTGTTAAACTTTTCTTTATCATCGATCATGTGGTGAGTGCAGCCACTATCTATGATCTAGATGTCATTCTTGTTAACCTTAGATATGAGTGCAGTTTCTACATACCTTTCATCTTCATTTGAATCATCCTTCACAGCTACAAATACCATCTCAATGTCTTCATCAGGTTTGGTGTCAGCATCTTCATCTTTGCAAGCAGCTAGGTAGCTAGCCTTCTTTCCTTTATCCTTGTAGTCTCGAGTATCTCTTCTTTCTGATTGTCAGTAACCTCTGTAATCTTTGTTATCACCTCTGTCATATTTCTTCTCAAAAGATCTGTCATTAATTCTATCATCTTTTCTTCTGTTGGGACATCTTGCAGCAAAGTGTCCAATCTCTTTACAATTAAAGCATACAAGTGGTAACTTGCCTTTGTATTTACCTTTGCCTCTCTACATTCTTCTAGCCATAAATGCTTCTATTTCATCTAGATCTTCTTCTTCACTTTCACTTTCACTGTCTCTTCTAGATGAGTGTCTATGACTTGATTTGCTTATTTTCATAGAAGACTTAAATGTAGACTCTAAGTTTGGTGAGACACTATTGTCAAAGTTATTCATCTCAAATGAAATCAGTCTACCAATTAAACTTTCAAGAGTAACTATATGTTTTGCTAATGCTCTCATTTCTTGAATGGCGGAAACTCTAATAGCATATATAAGAAATAAGGTTCTTAAAATTTTACTTACCACTATCTCCTCTTCAAGTGTACCTCCAACTCCTCGTATAGCATTGACTACTTCTTTTATTCTTGTGTTGTACTGTGTGATATTTTCTCCTTATTTCATTCTGAGATCATCAAACTTTCTTCTAAGGCTTTCTGCCTTGGTTCTTAGAATATTTGTATCACCTCCATGTACAAGCTTCAGTTTGTCCCACATTTTCTTTGCAGTTTTGCAATCCTTGACATCTTCAAATTCAGCATCAGAGAGTGAGGAAGAAAGCTCTATAACCATGCAGTTATACTCATGCTTCTCTCTAAATTGATCTACTACCAATACTCCTATAGGAAACACATATTCAGTATCTAAGTATTGAGTAACATCATTACCAATACCTAATAAGTGGATTCTTATCCTGCTTTTCCATGAAGCAAAGTTGTCTTTGTTCAACTTGGGCACAACTCGTCTGTTTATCTTGTGATCCTGACTTAGGTCTTGAAACCTTCCTTCTAAGCACACAAGCTCTGATACCAATTGTTAGTAATAACTGAGAGGGGGGGTGAATCAGTGGCCTCAAAATTTATCCTTCAAATATTTACCACCAATCAAATAAACCTCATATTATTAAGTCCCTATAAGATGTATGCCATGAAATACTAATAATGATTTAACTATCTGTCAGTTTTCCTTGGTTGTCCTTATTCTCCTTGATTATCGATAAGCAGCAAAACTATTTACTAAAACTCAATAAATAAGCAGAGTATACCAATCTATCCAGAAATGCATATGTAAAATGTAAAATAGTAAAGTAATAAACCATACACACATAACACATGGATTTTAATGTGGAAACCTTGTTAAGGGAAAAACCACTGGGACCGGTACCCCAAATTTTCACTCTTCTGAAGTGAGCCTTGTTACAATCCAACCCTGTTAAAGGTTACAAACACACTATTAAGTGTGACCTTGTTAGAGAATTTTATACATAGAGGTTGTCACTTAGTATCGGGCATCTTTTGCTACCATCCTTAAATCAGCCTCCTTAGACTGTCAATAGGTATCGGGCAAGTCCAATTCTACTTTTATGAATCAACCTTTTTGGCACTCCTTGGGATGTACCTCAATATATAGAAGACTGTTAACTCCTACTTGGTTAAGAGACTTGATGATTCAATGGTTAAACTGGAACACTATGACCTATTTATAATGCAACTTTGAATTGAATATTTTTAGATCTATTTAAGTACATTACCTCTCTAATCAATGTATCAATTCAATTCTTTGTGCTCCACACTTTCTACTCTATGATGTTGTGCTTCACTGTTCGTCGATGTCTATAGAATTATTTATCTCTCCTTTACCTTGATTGATCAGGATTGTATGAAGTTCTTCTTCATTAGTTTCTCTTCAACATCTTCCTTCTATTCACTCCCCTTCTCATGCATACAGAAATGAATTAAGCTTGTCTCTTATATAGACATGATATTCATTGATTCTTAATTCTTGATTCTTGATTCTTGGCATGAAAAACAATCCAACCAATCTAATTTAAAGCATAACTCCTGATTTATCTCATAGTTATCTTCTTTCCAACTATACAAATCTTCTTTAAATCAATCACTTAACTCTAGTCGAATAAAACAAAGAAAATAACCAGTTAAATCAATCTTTACCTCTTGCCAGCTAGATATTTTGTCATTTTCTGAACTCTTTGTTTCGTTGGTCAACTCTGCAGTTAGTCTTCAGTGACAACTGACAGTTCCATTAGTGTGACTCTAGTTAGCTTTGGGATCTCCATCCGTCGGGTATCATTGGATTTTTACTCATCGGGCAACTCTATTTTCAGCTCGTCAGGCATCCTATGGTTCTGCTTCATCAGGCAACACTGTCTTCTGCTTGTCAAGTATTACTGTGACTTTTCTTCTTTGCCTTTACCGATGGTGTGCACTCTGTCGGTGTTGTCTGTCACTTGGTGAATACTTGAATTTTATGCATTACTGAAAGCATAACATTTTTTACATTGATTCTCTGAAGTCTTTTGCATTTTTTTCATGACCGTACAGATGATATCAAGTTGACATCAATGAAAATACAAACCATTAACTGATTTAATGCCTTGCATTATCTAAAACTTAACATTATCAAACATTCAATCAGTTACATTTCATCACATGGAACTTATTAAAAAATTAGAAGTTATTGGTGAACTAAAAGAAGAAAATGAGAAACTGAAGCATGAAGTGAAGATTCAACAACAACATAATGATATGATCAAGAAAGTTGAAGATGCTACAAAAAGAATGGATGAATTTCTAAATGGACAAAGAAGACTCAACAATAATACTGGTTTAGCGTATACCGAGCATGGAGAATCATCAAACCGAGCTGATCAAAGAAATGTCTACAAAAATTCAAGATCAAAGAAGCGTTCATCTAACCACTATGAAAAACCAGGCCACACATCAAATGTTTGTAAGAGAAAAGAAAAATTTATTCCTAAAATTACTTCTACATTCATAGGTAATTGTTATAACTATAAAAAGCATGGACACAAAGCACATGAATGCAAATCTAAGCTGAAAAAACCAAAGAAGAAATCTTACATGGAAAAACATTGTCCTACTTACAACATGCATGGCCACATATTCATGAATGCAAGAAAAAGATAAAGCAAGTCTGGAAACCAAAAGAAAAAGAAAATGCATATCAACCAAGAAGAGTCGGTAATACATATGTTTGGGATTACAACACTTGGGTAAATCGCACATGTGGTAGATATGGACATATAGCTTCTAAATGTATGAGGAAATGGATAAGAAGATCTAGAAACTAGACTAACCATGGAATGGCATGCTTACACTATCATAAGGTCAGACACTTGAGTAAGGACTGCAGAGACCAAGTGACAGATTCAAACACTTTTGCAAATGGAAATACTATTGAAGACATCATGAGAATGAGAAATCAAATGTGGATGAGAGCTTCAAACAATGATAATGTTGGACCAAGCATTATAGTTGGTGACACCTCATCCAATGGATCAGTGATTAAACCACCCCCACCTAAGCAATACAAGTATGGAACTGCACTCTACAAAGCTATATTTTACATCAGTTCCTATATTCATTAAGATTATGTCAAATTAGCATGAATGAAGATGCACTATGTTATTGCATGTTATGTTTTGTGAATCTAGTCTGGTCGGTCAATATAAACCAATCATAAATTGCACGTCAATGAACATGTGAAAGATAACCAAGTTGACACTAGGTACTGAGCATTGTATACTCACTGAGCTAAAGACTTTGGTGTGTTGACCGAGCATCTCCGTTTCATCAACTGAATGGTAGGTGAAGCATTTAATGCATCACTTACGATATTTTTTTATAAAAAGGGCAATGTGAACTCATTCATTCACCCAGTGTTAAAGAGAAAATTGTAGAGCAAAGAAGAGCGAAGAAGAGTGATTAAATTATAGAGCGATTCACAACACTTTCAAAGCTACTCCAATAGATTTGAAGCAATCACATCAAACATTGAGTGAGTATCTAGACTTACCGAGTTAATAGGTTATTTGCAAAGAATCCCTAAAATTAATGAACAATGGCATCCACTTCATGAACCTCGAAGATCAAGATGGATAAGGACAATAAGGTCATTTTAATAAAGAACTCAACCTATGAGGAACCTAACTACAAGTTTTTCCCTAAGGTTTCTTCTCAACCCGAAAAAAAAGGAGCACTCTTGAGTATCCCACCTAGGGTTTTACTAGTTGAAGACATCCATGCATACATCCACTACAAAGTTGTAGAGATTGGAGAATTTGAGCTTGAGGAAGCTTACAAGAAGCTATACAAGGATGGTAATCTAAAGGACAAGTACAAACACGTTTAAGTGAAAGGGTTAACCAATGCCCTACTATTCCCAAAATATTTCAAAACAGAAAGGATTCACATTATGCTCAGCTGAGTGCATGACTGAAAGATGTGGTTAGATGAACCCAAGCCAATCACAAAGGAAGTTATTCACACAGTAACTGGATACCCGATAACTGAGAAAGAAAAATCCCTAAGACACCCTGGGCACCCCGAGATTGAAAAGCTAACTGGAGTCATGTGGGATGGAAGAGGTCTAAAAGTCAACTCAATCACTGACCCTAAAAAGAAATTTGGTGCGTATGTGATTGGCTATAAGAACTTTCAAGCAATTAGAATGAACAGCATTGCTTGTGGAGCAGTTGACACTGCATACAAGATAGTAAAGAAGGGAGTGCAACTAGACCTAGCTGAGATTCTACTGAAACAACTTGAAGAAAACATGAGAACAATTAGATTAGACCAATCTAATACATGTAAGTTTGATTCTCTACTGATGTGCACATTCTTTTACTTCTAGAATTTCTTTCCTTCCATCGGTTATGTCACTTGGGACACCAACCGACCTATCACAACACAGATTAATGATTATAATAAATCACTAGGAGATAATTTAGTATGACTATTGGATGCATATTTTACTATATTCAAGAATAGGATGCTGAAGAGGATGATAATCCCTGCCCAGTTGGTTGAACAATACAAGGATGAGATATGTTTTGTTGCTGACACTAACACAACACTCATCAAACCTGCCAACCCAAGAACAACATGGTTACCACCCTTAGACTATGAAATTGACATAGATCTAGCTACAAGAGCTATTGAAGCCCTTATAAATGAACCAATAGACAAATCTATAAGCAGATTTGGTAGATATGAAGAATCCAAGTCAAGAATTAAGATTGGCTTAGTAGTCAAGAAAATAGGAAAGAAGAAAACATGAATGATGAATACACTTTAGAAGAAACTCTTGGTAACTGATGAAGAGTTGGAACAATCAGTAGACATCACCGAGGAATAGACACCTATCAGTGAAGGAAAAGAATTAATTGATTCAGAGTCTCAAGCCACAATTATTATGTCTCAATTCAATTTTTTCTGGCTAGTATAATTCACACAAAAATTCTTAGTTTGCAATCAACATCTAGATTTTTCACCACTTCGTTTGGTTTTGAAAGTTGGCTCTCCTCGATAGATTGTCTGCAAAGGTCTTAATTCTTTTGGAAATTGCTTACAATTTGAAGTGTTATTACCATCCACTTGTCATCTCTACCACACAATATTATGTCAAAGAATACGCTGCTCATTATCCTCTACATATCTTCATATCTTCAATTATTATAGATCTGTAATCTCAATCACAAGAACACCATTTCATAAGGTAAAAAGGTTCACTCTTTCATCGCTTGTAAGATAATTACATTTTCCACTCACACAACTCTTCACAATGAATGAATGAATGATTTTAATGACTTCCACAAGACCAAATAGTCTAAGGGACTAGACACCCCTAACCTTAGGTGATTTCAATATTCCTTTCCATTTCCAATCTTCTTTTGCAGGTCTTAACCAGAAAAATAGCAGTTTGGTTGATCTTATCCTCTTCAACTAAAGTATGCATGTTTTCAACTTGCAGAATGATTTCATATTGAGCCCTAATATCATCATATGCTTCACATTCTGTGAGAAAGTGTCATTCAGTTTTAGTTGCGCCCATCCTACAAAGCATGCAAGGTCTCTCCTCCTAAGCCATTCTAGTACTCTTCCATCTACATGTCTTGCACCTAATATGATGAGATACCATCCTCAATTGTGCCATTAAAAACATGTCTTTCCCTTTATTAGAAGCCCCTAAATATGCTTTCTCACTATGTTCCCCGGCTGGGTTAAACTCTTGATGTAGTAAGCCTTTTTTCGACCAATGTTATTAGTCCACATGACACTCTAAAATTTCTCTATGAAAAACTTTTTTATGTCCACATTTGTTTTAGGACACTCATGTAGCTTAATGTTCTATTTATTCAACCACTTTTTATTTTGCTTCATCTAGGTTTTCTTTCTATAGTTAAGGCCTTCTTCCTTCACAATTTTTGGCCATCATTGGTCATGCAATGTTTTTAACATTCTTTAAGTAATTGAGTTATCACTGATGCTTCCAACGGAAAATTACCAACTTCTAATAAAAAAATAACATAAGGTATGAAGGGTTTAACTTTGAGATTGCTTGTGATTAGGTGCTTATGAATTCTATCTAGCTATCTCCATCCATATTTTGACTATTGGTTTACCCTACCAAATGATGGTTTACTGAGAGCGGGGATGAATCAGAAAATATTGAAACTTAACACTTTAAAACTAAACCTCTGATTCAACTTGGTAATTCAAATAACAACATCAACTAAAACTTGTAAACACTTCACAAACTTGATAAACAACATATAACATAATAAAATAACATCCACAATTATCAAGCATCACATGTAACACTATATTTTCTGAGGAAACCCAATTTGGGAAAGACCTTTGTAGGAATTGTCACCCATAAAAAGAAATACTCTTCTAAAGTATGATCGGTTAAGAGCCAATCTGGCTAAAGATTACAATGCACATTTATTATTGTATCATCTTAAAATGGAATCACTTCTATGTTAAGAACATTTAGCCCTCCTTAGGGGTGTTTTTGACCATCATCATATTTTCCCCTCATTTCTACACCCTTGCCTACTTTTGTGCCTGTTTAAGACCCTGATTGGGCCTCTCTGGACACTATCTATCCCACCTGGCACATTTTCCAGGGGTTCTAACTCCCTGGGTCAAGGTCGACCTTAATTTTGACCCAGGTCCCCCTTTCCAATTTGAAAGTTTGTAGGTTGTCGGGGGTCATTAAAAGTTCATTTCCCGCTTCTGGGTTGGCTATTTTGGGTTCCAAAGGGAAAAATCTTAAATTATATTTAATATAGGTCCTCTTCTAGGGATATAGTTTTAATTGGAATTTAATTATCCTATTTAGGCCTCTCTAGAAGATTGTGCCCTAGATTCATATATAAGGAAGCTTTCTCCTCTCATTTTCTCTAACCAAGCGTAAGCACTAATGATCAACCAAGTGAAAGATAAGTGAAATCCAAGCACAAAAGTTATCTACATGTCCTCAAACTTTAAAATTTCAATCAAGGTTTTCAATTCTTCCTCTCAAACATTCAAGTTCTCCATTGAAGATCAAGGATTCAAGCATTCAAGCCTTTGAAGGGATTTGGTTCAAGCATTCAAGATTCATCATTCAAACCCTAGATCTATCCATCATGGTGGTGTGATATTCCTTCA
>MU223806.1:263846-304786 GCA_018584345.1 Thuja plicata | reverse complement strand
CCTTAGGAAATATTGAAATAATTGAATTAATTACAATTTGATCAAGGAAATTGATTTAAATTGAAAATGTTGCAAAGCATTGATTCAGAAAATTGATAAAATGATAAAATGGGGCCCAAAGTCTAGGTGACCACTTTAGGGTGCATACAAGAAGACTCTTAGAGATAGGGTGAGTAACATGGGCTGTAAGAGCATTAATGAGGCATTTATGAGAGTCTTAATGAAGCTTGGGTGAGGGGATAAGAGAGAGCTTGAGAAATTTGACTTTGGGGAAGGGGTTGAATTCCTAATCTGAGGATTAGGAATGTGACAAAGTTAGGGAGAGTTTAGGGTTAAGGTTAGGGTAAAGAGGGCTTGAGAAGTTTGATTTTGGGGTAGAGTTGAATTCCTAATCCAAAGTTTAGGAATGTAAAAAGCTTAGGGAGAGATTATGATTAGGGTTAGGGTTAAGATAGGTGATTAGGGAGATGGTGATGGGAGGAGAGAGAATGAGTGGAGAGGTTAATTAGTTGATTAGGGTTAACTAGCTAATGAAGAAGGGTTAGCATGTGTGAAGGGGTTGGGATGGGTTTGAACTCAAGGTTGGGTGGTTGGGATTGGTTAGGTTAGGGGTTAAGGTTATGAAGCCATGTGCTTAAATAGAATAGATTTAACTATTTAAATCACAAGTGGAGGAAAAGAGGATAATATGAATTAAACTAAATGAATAAATACATTCATTCAATAAAATAGGGGAAAGGGGATTTAATTAAATTTTAGGCTATTTGTTTCCATTTAATAATTAATCATAATATAGCCAATTAAATGAATTAATCAGGCTAGTAGGATAACATAGATCAATTAGGTAATGATTGATTACTTAGTTGATAATATCCTAGAAGGCACTAAATGTGATTATATATGTTAATCAAATTTAGGTGTCTACAACCGATACTGGAAGGATGCATCTTGATGGGCAAAAGATCAATGGATGTTGAAACGGGAATTCACTGGAAATTGCTCGTGAATGGAATAAATTATGAGAAATTTAGTTGGTCTGTTGATTTGATGAAAACATTTGTGATCATGGTGTCTGGGAAAAGCTTAGTGTGATGGGGCGAAGCTCACTTTGGTAGGATTATAATGGGTAGAATAGCATGTGATTAGATGGTGAAGGATGAACATGATTGGATAAAACGAGATTGGAGGGTAAGATGGATTGAATAAGGATGGAAGAAAGATGAATTGATTGTGTTGGATAGGAAGGAAGATAAGAGGTTTAAATAGGATGGAAGGAAGATGAAATAGATTTGGACTAGATGAAAAATAGATTGGATAGAATGGAAGAGGAGTGGGTTGACTTGGATGGAACGAGATTGAAAGATATGAAATTTGAATAGGATGGAAGGAAGATGAAATAAATTGAATGAGATAGGAAGGAAGATAATAGGAATTGGATAAAATGGAATTGTAAGAGAAAATGATTAGATTAGAAGATAAATGAATTAGATAGAAGGGAATATGAGTGGATTTAATTATAAGATAAGTAGATTAGATAGAAGGGAATATGAATGGATTGAATTACAAGATAAGTAGATTAGATAGAAGGGAATATGAATGGATTGGATTAGAAGATAAATGAATTGGATAGAATTGAATATGGGAGATGGATGAAGGATAAGATGGTTTAGGACCAATGACAAGGGAGAACCAAAGAATGGTGAAGATAGAGAGATGGATTGGATAGGAGATAGATGAATGGAATGGATGGATAGGTAATATTTAATGGATGGATACTGAATGTGGGATGAAAGGATGGAGATTCAAGAAATATGTGGTAAAGGAGTGAAATGCCCCACACTAGTAGTAGGAAAATGAAGGATGGGAAGATGGGGAATAAAGGATGAATGAAATGAAAGGATTATATGTAAGGGATGTGAGTGGAGGGAATAAATGGATTAGGAAACAAGGACTATGTTGCAAAGGAAGCCCCCATACTACAGGTGGGAGGAGGAAGGGTGGAGAGATGGAGGATAGAGACTATGTGAGATGTATGGATAGTGTATAAATGAGGTGTATCGAGGGGATAAAGACTTGTATTTTCCAAAGCATGTATGGATGTTTAAGTGTCTCTAGTTGTTTTAAGCAAGAACAAGGACATGAAAGTGACATGGAATTGGAAAAGGGGTATAAGATGGAGGATATGAATAAGATTGGGGATATGATAAGGAGGATATGAATAGAATATGATAATGGATAATATAGGGAGGAAATGTATGAGATACCCAAGATCAAAGACACGGGAAGGAGGATGGGCTGATATAGGATTATGAATGGTGGATGAATAATGACTAAGTAACATGAAGGATTTGGATGGAGGGAATGGATAGGATGTCAAGATCAAAAATAGTGGATGAATGGTTAATGAGGAACATGGTAGGTGTATATGGATGGATTAAATGGATGTGATAGTCAAGATCAAAGATGGGAAAAGGAGGATGTATGGGTAAGGTGATGGATAGTGGATGTATGGTAGAACAGTATGGATGGAGCTTGCCCCCAAGTGTAGAGTGCAAGAGGATGAGGATATATGAGTGGATTTGGAAGATAATGAATACATGATAAGGAAGATGGTAAAGGGACTCAAGCATCTAGTTTCAAGGATGGTATCCCTTGATATGTCCACTTTGTTTTATATCATTAAGGTGCTTGTTTGCCAGGTTTTCATCAAGATAGTATTTTTTCAGAACAATATATATATATATATATATATATATATATATATATATATATATATATATACCAAGGCATTTTAGATATATGTTTATAGATGTTGGTGGGATTGTAAGAACGGATGGGGGATGTGGAGGGGGATAAGGGTTTATGCATAAGGTTGGATTAATGGGATGGAAGGATGGGGAAGGACTTGTAGATAATGAATGGAAGTTTGGAAGACTGGTGAATAAATAGATGCAGGATTTGGAAATATTATCATTGGTGCACACCTTGAAGGGCAATGGAGTATTGGAGGAGTAGAGTGTGAAGGAGATGGAAGAGAAGATGTGGGTTTGGGGATATAAGGACCCAAAAGTGGATTTGGAAAATGGAGGATGTTTAAATGGAGGATTGAAGGACTTGTGAGTAGAGAAATATATTGGATTAACAAGTTTGGATGCCAAGTTTGATTTTTCTTTGATATTCATTGCTTCAATGAGTAGCTTTGGAATCCACATGAATTTATTTTTCTTTTTGGGCCTTTGTGGCCTTTTGAATTTTTCTTTCATTTGGATCATATTTTTCTTTTCTTGATCATGTCTTTTATATGGGACATGTTGATCATTGAATTTTTATGGATTTATGGCTTTATGAATTTTAGCTTTGGCATCCAATTTGCTTCTATTAGACAGGGTATAGGTGTACGAGGTTAGATGGTGTGGAGATTTTATGAATGGAATAATGAAGGGTAAATGTTAGAAGGAATTTGAGGATGTGTGCCTTTGTTGATCTTGATTATGTATTTGAGGTGATGTGATGGTGGACTTGGATATGGGGGGTGGAGGTATGTAAGGACCCAAAATGGATGGAAGACAGGAAGGATTTGATTTTTGGACATAAGGACCCAAAATGGATGTGGATGAGGAAGGGATGGTGTTTGGAACATAAGGGCCCAAAATGGATTTGGAAAATGGATGGTGGGGATATTTGAATGGAGAGGTAGAAGGTTTACCAACATCTTGAGACATAATTTTTCCAAGGGAATACTTACTATTTTGAACACAAGATGCAAGTCCATGTGATGGTATGATAGGCTCTTGAAGGAAGCCATGTTGGATAAAGGTAGAGGAACCGAGCTTAGATGTATGAGGTTCATGGGTGGATTGGATAGGTGCGATGTGATTTTTTGGAGGATTGGGATCATGACATGAAGTTAAAGGGGTACTTTGATCTTTACTTTGGGGAGGATTATGTGGTGGAATGAAAGGGATGATGGGATCGTGGGATAAAAGATTATCATGCAATGGAGTAGAGGGGATGGAATCATGAAATGGAGTAATTTGATCTTGACATGGAGGGTAATTATTAGGGGATGAAATGAAAGAGATGTATTAATCTTGATTATGGATGGGATCATGAGGGGATTCTTGATATGGAAGGATGGAATCTTTCAATGGAAAGGTATAAGAAATGTCTCGCTCTAGATTAGGAATAGGATCATGAGTTGAACTAAGAAAGGTAGGGGGATCTTGGTATGGAAGGATAGAATCTTCACCTGGAGGGGTGTCAAAATATGGAGAGGGGTCATGAGATGAGGGAATGCTTAGATCTAGAGGGGAGGAATCCTTGTTTGAATGCTTTGAAATAGGTTCTTGATGTTTTATGACTTGTGGGGATGGTGTGATGGATGGAGTGGAAGCTTTAAGTTTGATAAAATAGAGAGATGGAAGATACCTTCCTAGGGTATATGGAGTGATGGAAGACTCATGAGGCATATGAGATTTAGGTATGCCTTGATTTCGAAGGGATGGCGATGACTTCATGACTTGGGGTGATTGCACAACTTGAGGTGGGGATTTATACTTTTCTGCTAGTCCTTGGATCCATTCAATGGAAAAGGTAGTGTGGGATGGAGATGATGTTGGATTTGGAGGATTAGGATTATATGGATGTATAGGATTAGATGGAGGGAAATGTTTTTCATTTTTTATATGGAGGACAATTTTTTGAAGTTCTTGGATTTCTTCAGCAAGGTGACTATGGAGGGAATCATGTATTGGTGAGGAATAATGAGATGGATTTCCCTTGTCAAAGGTAGAGGAAGGATAAGAAATGGTAGATGAATTAGGATTTAATATGATGTGTTGAGGATTGATTTGGTAGGTGGGTTGGACTGGAGGTATGCTTTGAGGATTAGGGTTTAGTACGTTAAAGTCATCAACCTTTTTGTGAAACCAATCCATATTCATGACGTTTGAATGAGGGGTTTTGTAATTGGTTTAGAATATGATGTGGATGAATATTTAGATTAAGAGTGGATGAAGTGAAATATTTGAGGATGGATAAAATATGAAATTAGGACTTGGGATCAAGATTGGACTTTGTTTTGATTTAAGAGCAAGTAGCCTCAAGGATTTTGATTTGATTGATTTTGATTGATTGGATATGAGGGTAGGGCCTCAAGGTTGGATTTGATTTGATTTGGATTTGGATTTAGATTTAAAGGTTTGAGACAAACCTAGGTGAAACAAGACCCTATGATGGTGTAAACAACGGATTGATTTGGATGATGATATCTTCTTCTACTTGGAGATAGACTGATGATCCCAAGAAAAATAGGATATGACTAAGAGAATTAACTACTTGAGATGGACCGGTGTTCTCAAAGAAATATGATTTAAATAGATTCTTTCTAATTATGAGGGTCTATGCAATACTTTGATAAATATTTCAACCTAATATTTGAGATGAAAATCTTGATGAAGGTGTGAAAGATGAAGTTTGATTTGATGTGGGTTAATCTTGACTATGGTTCGATGTGGGCCAATCAAGATAAATAGGATTAAAGTCCAAGGATTATGATGGTTCTCCTAAGACAAAAGTAGAAGATTTTATGAAAAATGGAATTAGAAGGTGATGTGAATTAAGATGTTGAAGTAAGAATGGATGAACTTTGAAAGATGGATGGGAGATGTTTGAAGACCAGGGAATAATTAAGGTGTGATTGGTTTTGGATGAAGAGGAAGATGAATTAGATTAGGATTGGATAGAATGATATGAGTTGACAAGTGGATTGGATTAGAAGAATGATGATTGGATTAGGTTTGAGGAAGATGAATGATTAGATTGGATTAAGAAATAGGATGTTGATGTGGATTAGAGGGATGACTAGGATGGGGATTAAGAAGATTGTGGATGTTTAGAATGGAATGATTAGAATGATTGAGAAGAATAAAAATGACTTGGAAGAGGTGATTAGGATAATAATTATGATGATGATGAAGAAGTGGATTTATTTGGAGATTACAATGTAGGATTCTGACTGATTTTGGACTTTTTAGGTCAATTTTTTCATTGGTAAGAACTGATTTTCAACATACATCAAAGGCATTGACTATGCTAAGTATACCTTGACTCATTTTTTGGGCATAACTAACAGTTATTGAAGACACATGTCTGGCAACAATCCTAGAAGGGACAAAGCAACCTTGCAAGAGACAAGCAATTGTGACTTTGGGGAATTTTGATAAAATTTTCATATTTCATTTGTGTATGTTCAAGTGACTCTTCAAAGCCACTTATGTTTTTACATGGTTTAACACAATGAAGATAGTACAAACAGTAGCTACCTTAATGAATTGGCTTCACATGAAATATTATTGGCCCATTTCTTGGTAGTCCTTTGGCTCACACAGTAGTGTCATCCCCGGAAGGGTGCCCATGTTTTTGCCTTTTGCTAGGTATTGTTGTCATGCTATGAAGATCTCTTTCTCAAAAAAATACCCTGGGACACATATGATGGGAATCTTGGGGGGAGAATCTTCCCTCCCATTGCACTATAATAAGTCATCGTTTGGAGGTGAATCAGGTAGGCTACTAATTAACAATTGATAGTAAGAACTATGGCATCCCCCCAATCAGTTTATATGCATGTGAGACACTTAAGTCTCTAGTGGACCACGTCGTCTCCTTAGGAACTATTCACCTGATTCAAACTATCATCCACACAACATGCCTGAGCTTGGTGGGATTGAGATAAGTTTTTGTTTAGTGTCTCATTTCTATACCAGTCGGGATATTTACCGGTTTAAGGTCATCCTCTAAAGGGGAAATGCACCCTCGAGACATGCCTCTCTAGAAGCTAGATTAAGCTAAGATTTCTCTTCACCCAAGTTCCACAAAGGTGAGGGGAGAGGATATGACTATAGTTTAATCATAACATCACGTAAATTAAGGGATCCATCTAATGACAAATAGCTCAAAAAAAGTGTTAAAAAATACTTCTTCAAACACGCCAAGAAGAGTTCATTTTCCAAATTGAACCTAATTAGAAAAAATAAGTGTTTTCTACCTAAGCAAAAGACACAATAGTATGGTTAGCATGCAAGTTCAATTTATTTTTCACACATCAAAAAGGAAAGCATGTAAGAAAGGTGTGATTGTTTTGCCTTAATTCACTCAAGATTTTGTGAGATTCATTCCCTTATGAATTCAAGATTAGATGTAGTCAATTCACTTAAGCAAAATGCATTCAAAGACTAGTGTTTAAAGCATACAAGTTCATTCCCAAAATTCATTAAAATCTAAGGAAACTTGCATGAAAAATATTAGTAATCTTAAAGTCTTCAACCCTGAAATGCTGCAAAAAGCAAAACATATTAGTAACACTTGAAATAAACAAAAAAATAAATGTCTTTTGTGACAAGGTGGATACATAAGGTTACAATCAATAGTCTACTAGAATCGTGCTAGAGACAATATGTTGATTCTTGAAATTTGACTAAGTCTGAAATTTCTTAAAAACCCTCAAAAATTAGAATCTGCATCTTAACACCTATGAAGCTGAAACCACTCTCAAACATCTTGAAAGTATATATTTAAAATATATCTTAAAGTATAAGAAAGGTAAATTTCTTATACTTAAATGATATATTTTAAATATATACTTGGTGCTAAAATTGGTCTAAAGGATACATAAGAATTCTCAAGAAAATATTAAATAAATGCCCATCTCTCAGAACTAGTTTAAAATGCAAGAAATGTGGAGACGACAATGGCAGGTCGCAGATGACCGATTAAGAGCGCAGACAACGTTCTATGCAAACATCTGATTTCTGCATAGACAATGGTTTTTAAGGGCAGATAGCCATTCTAGGGTGGAGATGGCTCTACGAGACAGTTTCCAAAATGCAACTGAAAAATGCAAAAATTTACAAATTTACAAATTTTAAGGGATGTGGGTCCTACCGGGCGTGCCAAAATGTGTGTGCTAAAAACATACATGTTGGGATCATGCTTAGACATGTAAATGTTATAGCATATAAATCATATTAACATATCAAAAGCACAATCAAAACAAAGCTTCCACCATAACCTTAGATGAGCCAAACAAGTGCACCCAAGCCTTGTTGATTTTCTCTTAGAGAGGAATGTGGGTGTGCTCTCCCAACACAATAAACGAAATCCCACTATGATTGGATGATGATTAAAATGCAAGCTAATGAGTATGACAAAGAGCTCAAGAACAAGTATGAGAAACTTGTCTCAAGCCTTCACCAAGATGATGATGCAAAATGTAAAACTAAGCTAGAATGTTATGCATGATCAAGAGAAGTTAATATTCATTGCCATTATCCTAATATGTAATATCTAGATGATTCAAACTTGAAATGAACTAATATGTTAAATGCTTAAAGAAGTCTAGAGCTAAACTAGCATGATAATAATGCAAAAATAAGAGATGCTTTGCTCTTGGGAAGAGCCTCTATTTATAGATTTTTGGAGGCAAGGGAAGGGCTTGGATGAGGTGGAGCACATGTGGAATCCATATAGATTCTACATGGAGGACATAAGGGAAAAATGGCATGTCATACAAAATTCAGACTCTAGCCTTTAAGGTTTGAGTGGCTCAAGGTTTCTCACACATGTGTGAGAAAACCTTAGAGAAAGGAGTGGGGGACAAAAAGGTGGCTACATTTAAGGAAGTTGGGTGGATTCCTTGGGATGGGTTGCTCACACATCTATGAGCAACTCACTAGCACTAAAAAGGTGTAGGAATCACATTTTTAGTCTAATAAGTGAGATTAATTAACAAATAGCTTTATTAGGATGAGTGTGATGAGTGGTAGGGTAGGAATAGAGTAGGTTTTTAGGTAGGATTAATAGGTATTTAGGATAGGCTTAGATTAATGATTAAAATTAGATTTGAATTTAATCTTGGTTTAGAGGAATATTACAAATTTGAGAGAATAAATAAATTGAGATTTATTTAAAAGGGGGTTTAATGGAGAAATGTATATAAATAAGATTTAATACATTAAAGGGGGGATAGTATTTAAATTAAATTTAAATACTATAGAAGGTGAATCATATTTAATTAAATAGATAGAAGAATATAACAAATATAATTAATTAATTAAAATTAACCATAATGTTACAGGGATATTAATTAAATTAATATAATGATGATTTAGACGTTTATAGTTCTATGCATCTTTCTTGTAACATCTTCTTCTTCAATGGTTCCAAAAACACCTCTAATAACAATAGAAATCTCCTTTAGTCTTGTGTTGTATGCTGCAATATTTTCTCCTTCTTTTATTCTCATTGATTCAAACTTTCCTCTTAAGATTTCAGCCTTAGCCTTTTGAACATGTTGATCTCCACCAAAAACTAGTGCTAGCTTATCCCACATCTTCTTAGCTGTATCACTTCCTTGTAGATCATTAAAGTATAGGTTGGTGAGAGTAGAAGATATCTCAATCATCGCTTGTGTATGTTCTTGTATTTCTCTTATCTGCTCAAGTGTCAAAGGACCAAACAGTGGAGGTGAGTACTTAGTGTCAAGATGATTCAGTGCATAATCTCCAATACCAGATATGTGAAGCCTCATTTTGTTCTTCCATTTAGAGAAGTTATTCCTACTCAACTTTGGTGTTTCCCTCTTATACATCTTCAGATCTTTAACCCTTCAAAGTTATCTTCTCGAAGCACTAGCTCTGATACCAATTGTTAGTTTTCCCTACCAACTGATGGTTTACTGAGGGGGGGGTGAATAAGAAAATATTGAAACTTAACACTTTAAAACTAAACCTCTAATTCAACTCAGTAATTCAAATAAAAACAACAATCAAAACTTTTAAACACTTCACAAACTTGATAAACAACATATAACATAAGAAAATAACATCCATAGTTATCAAGCATCACATGTAACACTAGATTTAACAAGGAAACCCAATTTGGGAAAACCCTCCATGGGAATTGTCACCCACAAAAAGAAATACTCTTCTGAAGTATGCTTGGTTAAGAGCCAATCCGGTTAAAGATTACAATGCACATTTGTTAGATGTGACCGTGTTAGGGGATTTACCTTAGATCTATTAAGATCTTCACCCTGTTAGGAGTGGCTCAGTCAGAGGGCTTAAACATTCATCCTAGAATGTTACCTTTCTCAAGGATTTACAAAAAAACTTATTAGGTCCACTCGGTTAAGAGTTTTCTGTTACAAAGATTAGTAAGAAATAGTGTACTGATTTGATCTGTGATTATGCAACTATCTTTTGCTTGATTAGATCCTTTGTGTTCTATCTAAAACTACTAGCATCAACAACTTGTCAGTCTCTTCTCTAGATTGGTTCTACACCTCTTTGTCTTCTATGCTCAGTAATACTTGAACTCTTTGATTTGCTAGCATCTTTGTATAAATATACAAACTCATCAATATATAGGCCTTTGTTTTTCCTCTTAATCTCATTGATTAATCATTCCTTCGATTGCACTCAGTCATAAAATCATCTCTTATGAACTTATTCAATGTATTTGCAACTCGTTTACGCATTTAACCTTTGCCTCGTGACTTGCACTTTTCTTGGAACTCACAACTTTCCTTTTTCCACTTAATCTTCATCTCAAATCTTCAACTTGATTTTTCATGACCATAGATCTTGTAACAAACTTCATCTCCATCCTTAGCATCTTCTTGATCTTCATGCCTTTGCATTAAATGCATTTAGATCCTTGAATTCAATCTCTGTTCAAACTTTGTTTCGTGCTTAGTGACTCAATGACTATCTTCACTTGGTGTCTGACTTCACCCAGTTACCAACCTTGCTCAGTAACTGACCTTGCTTGGTTGTCAACTTTGCTCGGTGACTGACCTTCTTTTTCTTGACCGACTAACACTTCATATTACCAACAAACTTCTCACTCCTTGGTTACTAGGCTTGTTCCCTTTACCGACTTGACCTTATGCTTTACCTACTTAACAACATCAAATGTTAAGTAAAACCAATTATAACAATAGTACCTCATCATTTTGTGATCTTTTTTATCTACCCAATTAAGTTCCTCTCTGAATGATATGACAACTTAAATAAACCAATTTCTTGACATCAATGACAAAATAACAACTGATCTAACCATTCTGCTTGCTTGTATTCTACTGAACTCCATCTTCATCATAATTACCATTAGTTGGTTGAAATTTGACATGCTACCCCTAATCTTCATAGTCATAAAGAAACACCAGAGTGACTAGCAAACTGAAAAAGAGTCTTCTTGGTTTTCCAATCCCAGAGTTTGGTCATTCTGCATCTATTCTGGCATAAATACAAGGCTTTCTAGCCCCCCTGTATCATTTTCTCTCTACATGTTTCCCAATTGATCTTATAATGGAATTCAAACCCAATATACTTTTATTCTTTCACAATTTCCAATGGGATGCCTTAAAAAATGAACATAATATGCTTTTCTTATATCCTTGGAGAGAAGATCATGATTTTGGTTTTGGTAATGTTCATCTGCATCCCAACCTCCTGGAAAAGGCACTCTAAGGCCCTTAAATGGTCTCTTAACCCTTGATCATTTTTTATAATTAAAATAAGATCATCAATGTACAAAAGAAGCTTCGCCACGTATTCTTCCAAATGAACACCTCCCCCTTCCATTTTTTTTAACCAAGTTTCTAATTTATCAATGTATAACCCAAAAAAGGTTGGAGGTAAAGGACATCCTTATTTAACACTAATGTCACTACCAAAACATTCAGACATTCCTTCATTAGTTCTAATTTTGGCTTCAACTCTGTCATAAAATCTATGCACTATCACTCTATATCATCAAGGATACCCAATTCTTTTATTATGTTCCATACCTTGTCTCTAGACACTAGGTCAAAGGCTTTCTTTAGTTCTATAAAAAAATAATAAGCTTCTTCTCCCTGATTGTCCCATATTTTCTCTATTAAATTTCAAAGAGTGATGCAATGATCAATGATGGAATGCCTAGGTCTGAAACTCACCTACCTTCTTGCCCTTGTCCCTTCACCTTCTGCCCAATTGCTAATTTTGTGCTTTGTTATACTCCCAAAAAGTTTTCCAAAAATTGAGTTAACCATAATAGTCTGGTAGTTAGATGGGTTGTTGATGTCACCACTCTTAAAGAGGGGAATAACCACACTAGTAGTCAAATATGTCGGTAAACTATCGTAAATGACATAGTTGAAGAATCTTTTTATGTGAGGTGCAAGAATTTCTGCACCCCATTTTAAAAATTCAGCTTGCAGCCCATCAATATCACTAGCTTTACCGCTTGCCAATCTCTTTATCCCTAGCTTGATATCATCATCTATGAATAGGTCCTCTGATGTATTCACTATAGGAGGAGTATTCTCCTCTTCTGGACATTCATATAGAAACTTTGCATAATCAATCCATTTAGCATCTGTAATAGTTTTCTTGATTTGTTTTCTCTCTTGCTGCGGCCCTTTCCAAAAAAAATTGGGATAGTGCTTTACAAGTAAAATTAACTCTTTCCTTCTTGCCTTAACATACTTTTTTTCTTGAATCAGTTTTGTATACCACTGCTTGAGTACTTTGTCTAATTATTTATGTTTTATAGATCTCATTGCTACCTTACACTCTTCATCATACCATGGGTTTGTTAGAAAAGTATTAGTAGCCCTCTTTCTACTACATGATATTTTACATGCATTTAAAGCCTTGTGAATTATAGAAATCAGCAAGCTACTATGAACATGCTCGCATTCTTCATTAACCTTGTCACCCACCAAGAGGTTATTCATTTCACAAAGTTGTTGCTCAAGCACCACATTGAAGGTGTTTTTGTTCTCCTGATTTAAGAGGATTTTTCCTTTGCTAGCTGCTTTCTTTTGCATGTGAGGATCTTGTTTATTGTGTGGATTATTTGAAGTGAAGTCCAACTTAACAAATAGAGGCATGTGATTGGATTTCATCTCTATAGGGAAATCCCCAATTTCAAACTCAAGCACTCTAGCTATAAGGTTTTGAGAATAAATTACATAGTCAATCACACTCTGTCCATTGTATGTTTTGCACGTGATGACCCTCAAATTTGGACAGCATCTCATCCCATTGCAAATAACCAAGCCAAACAAACTACATAATCCCAATAATTGTGCTCCAAAATGTGAGACCCCTCCATTAACATATTCAAAGACTCTTTTCCAAGATTGATTATTTCCCTCTTCCAACCATTGATGATTCTTTTCTCCCTTTTCAATATCACAACAACAGGGATTGATTATTAGTTATCCTAGCATTGAATTCCCCTACTAACATTATGTCACCAATGATGTTGAATGCTCAAATATCTTTTTTTCAATGATGCAAACATATCTTCCTTATCTAAATTTCATCTCTTATAGAACTTAGAGTTTTGCGGGGCAAAGTAGCAAGCAACCACCCTGGAAGTTATTTCATTCATTGTAATTTGCAGCCAAATATATTGTTTATTTGGGTCTTCCTTTTCAAAATTTACAATGGTTTGCCACTTCTCATGTATAAGCACTGTAACTTCACCATGCCCTTTACCTGTCTCATTCCCTTTATTCCAAACTGAAAATTTCTTGTAACCTTCGAGATCTGGTACATTGCAACCATCATGTTCATGTGTTTCTACCAGAATGATAACATATTTACCCTCTTCTATGGACCCCACCCTAGGACCTCTTCTCCATGGATAGCCTCTGCAGTTCCAACTCACAACATTTAAGGTATCATGTGGGGCTCCTAATTGTTATTTCTCCCTTGAGAAATGTTCACTTATTTGGGCTTTCCCATTCTTCAATCATGCCCATTTTCCCTCATTTCTTGCTATTTTTACCTTTTCCCACTCCTTCCTTTGTTCTTACTGCTGGAAAAAAGTTAGATCTTCATCTAGATAGAAATGTGTGCCTCTAAGTAACTTTCTATTTCTAAGGATCATATTCTTATCTTCTACATTTTTCAAGGTAACTTGTATGTGTTTGTTTCTCCCTCCATCTATCCACTTACCTATCATATTTGCTTGTTGAATACCCCATGTCAACTTCAACTAATCTCTAAGAAAGTCCCTCGTTAGAATGTCAGTTTTCTCTTTTTCTCTTAAATCTTCCACACCTTTGATAATGATATTTGCCACTTTGTTTTGTTTGTCTCATTCTTCTTTTATTTTTATTTTGACTTGTTGTTCAATCATTCCCTTTTCTTCTTTTGTTGATCCGTTAACAACTTGAGACCAAGATTTGGATTCTTCAATTTGTGCCCTTAATTGAGACTCTTTAAATTCCATATTGGCTAAGGCTGACTAAATTTCTTTTATATGTGTTGTGTCCTCTTTTTTCATTACTTCTAGTTTCTCCCCATTGCTCCAATTCTTGTTTTAAGGTTTCTAGTTCTTGTTCTCCTATCTCCATTTTGACATGCATGCTTGAGATTGGTTCTTCATAATTTTGTTTTCCTTTTCTATTTTGCTTGTGTACTCTATCACTTCATACACTTTGTTCTCTTCTTCCCAATTCCTTTCTTCTATGACCTCAAGCCTCCTTTTTATGTCCATGAGCTCGTCTACATATAGTTTCAAAGACCACGTTAGTGGGGTTGAAGTTGGATTGGGTTGTAGAAGACTTTTCTATCTAGGTTCTCTTTTGTGTTGTCCACTTTAGTCATTGTATTTGTCTCTTCTTGATGCCCAAATGACCTAAGGCTCTCATTTTTTTCAGCCTAGTCTTGAATCCTCTCAATTACCTTCTCTTTCTGTCATGTTTTCTCCACATTAGTTTGGTCAATCTTGCTTGATATTTCCTTCACGTGCGGTAAAATCATTACAAATCACTTCTTATTTGATTGTTTTAACTTCTGAGTCTACCTGCATCTTAAAATACCTTTGTATTATTTTACATTAACTAATACCAACCTTTCATTTGTATTACCTACCTTCTTTTGAAGAAAATCCAACATGACAACATGAAAATCCATAGGTCAAAGTGTTGCATCCTTGTTTGTTTATTTGTATATAGATTGCCTACAACCCTCTTGTTATACAAGGTTCAACATTGGACCCAACAACTAAAGATTAGTGTTGAAACCAGCACCACCCAATATGTTTGGTTGAAAAATAAGTTTATTACCTGCTAATGTATGAGAACCATCTCCTCTTTGACTCACTTTGATTGATCCCCATAGTGTAAAGTGTCAGGTGTAGTTTAATCCTAATTGGTTCAGTGTATTGTGCTAGAATACAGTTTAAGTTTAAACTTTGCATCAGATTTGTTTTAAACTAGCATTGATTTGGTTTGCAATAGATTTTCTTTAAACGTTTGATGAAACATTAAAGTACGTACAAGCATTGAATATAAAAGATAAATAGATAGATAGATAGATAAAAAATTTACGTCCACAAGGCTAAACATAGCCTATGGGACAACAACGCAACCTAGGCTGACTTTAGTAACTTGGTTCATTTCTTGTGCAAACTGATGATGAGCCCACCTAATTTCTAAATGTACTCCTCACTGAATAGGTTATGCCAAGAGTTATCTGATATAGTATCCACAAATTTATCCCTGTTGTTCTTGTAGGCTTCACATTCTAAAATAAAGTGATGTTCGGTTTCCACTTTCCCAAAGTTACAAAACATGCAAATTATCTCTTCCCAAGCCTCCTTGGGCCTCTTCCAACACCCGATCTCATAGTGGGGTTGATGAGAGTTGGTTCTTAGCTGGGCAATAAGAATTTTATCTCTCCAAGAAATGTTGGCACCTATGTACGCTTTTTGGATTTGATCACATGCAAGTTGAACTAATTAATATAATATATTTTCTTCCTTCCAATCCCATTTCCCCAATTTCTCTTGTAAAATTTCTCCATAACGAAGACCTTTATGTCTTTGTTATTTGTGGGGCACATATTGAATTGGATATTCCATTTCCTCATCCACTTGATGTTTTGTTGGATCCATGTCTTTTTTTGTTTACACAATGCATCATTGAAGATAATGTTAGGCCATCTATCTCCTTCCATTTTTTTGATTCTTTTTAGATAGCTTATTAGGCGAGCCATAGCAAGTGCCTTGATAGGGGCAGACCCCATTTTGCTTAGCATGATATCATATGGGATGGTGCTTTTAATTTTAAATTTGCTTGTGATCAAACACTTTTGGATTCCTTTGATTTGCTTCCATTGTGATATTGAAGTGTTGTTGGCCCATAATTCACACCCATATAGAACAACTAACAACACAAGAAGACCAAACAATGTTTGAATAGTTTTCCAATCCCAAACATCCACTTCACGACACCTGTTTTGAAGAGCATAATATGCCTTCCATCCACCTAATGTCCTTTTATTTCTGCAACCTTCCCAACTTAGATGTTTGTTGAAATCAATGCCAAGATATTTATACTCCATAACTTCCTCAAGAATGGTGCCACAAAAATAAAACTCATGTTGATGCTACTTTTTATTGTGAGAGAAAACCATAACTTTAGTCTCGTTGATATTGACCTACATCCCCACCATACTGCAAAAGCTCTCAAGAGAAAATAAATGTTCTTTCAACCCACAACTAGAATTGGCAATCAAAATGAGATCATTTGTGTATAGGAGCAGCTTTATTACAAATTTTCCTAACTGGATACCCTCGCCATTTTGCATGTTTAACCATTCTTCAAGTTTATCTATATATAAGCCAAACAAAGTAGGAGATAAAGGACACCCTTGTTTGACCCTGATACCACTCCTAAAACATTCAGAAATGCTAGTTGATGTCCTAATTTTGACTTTCACCTCTTCATACATCCTATGAACAACTACCCTGAGATGCGTAGGAATCCCCAGTTCTTCCATCCTGAGCCACATCTTGTCCCTAGGGACAGTTTCAAAAGCCTTTTTAAAGTCAAAAAAATAGCAAAAAACCTCCTCCTTTTTATCCCACCTTTTTCAATAATGTGCCTCAGAGTGACATAGTGATCAACCATTAAGTGCTTTGGCCTAAAACTAGCTTTCCCTTTTGCACGTTTATGGTTTTCTTCTGCCCATTTGCTGATCCTAGTTTCTATCATGCTGCCAAAAAGTTTTGCAAAGAGAGGATTGATCATTATAGTCCTATAGTTGGAGGGATTATTGACATCACCACTCTTAAAAAATGGTATTACAAGGCTGATTGTCCAATCTTTAGGAAACCTCTCTTGGCTGATATTGTTGAAGATTTCTGTAATGTTTGGTGCAAGGGTTTTCATACCCCACTTGAGATACTCTACTTGAAGCTCAACTAGGTCTTTTTCTTTAACTGCACCCAACTTCTTAATACCCATCTCTATCTCTTGCAAGGTGAAAAGCATTGTAGTATCATTGACCAAGGGTGGCTGGTCCACTCCACCTTCATGTTCATAGAGTTTCCTAGCATAGTCAAACCATTGAGTGGCTATAATATTATTTTTAGTTTGTTTCTTCTTTGGCTGGAGTTCTTTCCAAAAAAGTTTGGGGTTATTTCTACTCAGGGAAATTAGCTCCTCTCTCCTTATGAACATAAAATCAGTTTTCTTCTTCTTTAGCATCAGTTTATAAGCCTTAATGTAAAGGTTTTTTTTATTTGACTCCTGTAGATTTTTCCTAGCCATCTTGCATTCCTTATCAAACCACGCATTAACTGCAAAACAATTAATTTCAGATTTTTTGTTTTTAGTTCTCTTGCATTTTTAGAGAGCCTCATGGATCAGACTTGATAACGCATGGCAATTAACAACATGTCTGTGCATATGCATCCTCCTACAATGTCTCTCTAGGGTAGCCCTAAATATGTTAGCATTTTCGGAAGTCAATATGATTCTACCCCGAGAAGGAGGTTGTTGAGGCCATTGGTTCTTTGCCCCATGTTGCCTATCCTTTGCCCAACACAAATTTATGTACAATGGTCTATGATCTAATTTGAGATCCCATATGTGTTCTCCAATTGCAACTTCCTCAATTCTCTCATACAAATTTTGTGAACAAATAGCATAATCCACCATGCTTGCCCCATTATATGTGTTGCACGTGAAATTTCCTGACTTAGGCCATCTAGCCAAACCATTTCAAATTATTAGATCAAAAGTGCCACACATAGTGACCAATTCTTCCCCAAAATGGTTTTATCCTTTAGCATCTTCAGAAACTCTTTCCCACTGATGTTTTCTCTTTTCTGTGAGCCAAATAGGGTTAACATTTTCTTTATAGCTGAAAATACTGGCTTGACAATTTGCTAATCTAGCATTGAAATCTCTGACAAGAAGAACATCCCCATGCTGAAAAAAAACAACATCTTTCTTTAAGGCAGCATAAGGGTCATTGTGATCTAGGCCACACTTTTTATAAGCTTTAGATACCTGTGGAGAAAAGTAGCAAGCATCAATCCTGAGAAGACTGTTGTTTTCCATGATTTTAAGCCATATGAATTATTTATTAGAATCTTCCTTTTCCAACTGAATGACATGTCCTTCCCTTTCTTTTACTAGAACCATTATGCCTCCATGACCTTTACCATTTTCCGTTGCCTCATTCCACACTGCCATTTTTCAGTAGCCTTCAAACAAAGGAGTCTTACACCCTTCATGCTCATGTGTCTCTGTGAGACAAATAATGTCTTTGCCTTCTACAATAGGTCCTAACCCAGGCCCACACCTCCACGGATAACCTCTACAATTCCAAAAAACTAAACTTAAGGAAGCCTAGGCTGAATTTGATTGCTATTTGTATTGTTGTGGAAGACTCGGAGTTGAGTTATTATCTTTATGAGTGAATATTGATGTTTTCCTATAGCTGCCTACTAAAGTGTTTGTTTTTACATCTTTATTATCTGCTTGCTGCTCTACATTGGGGAAGTGGCCAAAATGAGAAATAACTAATTTTCCCTTGAACATCCAAGACCTTTTGCCTTCATTTCTGGTTGTTCTAATTTTTTCCATTTCCATCCTTCTTTCTTCTTGCTATCTCATAGTTAGATCCTCCTCTAAAAAGAAGCGAGAAGCCCTCAAGAGCTATTTTTTCTCAGTAAATTATGTTTGTCATGAATGTTGGGCATGACTACCTTGATGGGCATGTCTCTCTCATCATATGACTTTCCAACCCTCCAATCTTGGCTGATTTGACCTTGCCACAACAACACTTCTTGTAAGAAGTCCCTCGTTAATTCAAGGGTGTGTTCTCCTTCACCATAATCTTTTACCCCTTTTATAATTATATTGGATGCTCTAATCTACCTTTCCTTGACCTCCCTATCTTGTATTTTTTTCACATGAGTCTTTGCCTCTTCACCCTCATGTGCAAGGTGTTTGCTATTTTTATCCCAAGATTTGGTAACTTCTGAAAAAAAAAAATTCTCCTCTTCAGACCCTAACGTTCCCAACAAACTAGGGTGATGTATCAATATCACCTCATCGTGAGATATCTCAGTATTTGTTGTAACCTTATTTTCTTTTGATGCACCTCTCAAGTTTTTCCATTCATCCTTCATAGCCTATCATTCATCCTTCATGTTCTGCCATTCAAGCTTCCCAGCTGATAGTGTTTCTTGCAATATTGAGATTTGAAGTTTTAAAGCATTGTTTTTTTTGTAAGGGATTTATTTTTTGTTGTCAAGACACGCATTTTGAGTTCACTTTCTTTCCCTTTAACCTCTAGAAGTTCCAACCTCTCTTTGGCCATCAAGAGTTCTTGCATATATGGATCAGGACACCAAGCGAGAGGTGTAGACATAGGGGTGTAAATGACTGGGTCTACAAAGTTACTGTTGTGACCTAAAAGTGGAGGAGGGCACATTTTGATTGCATCTTTTTGTCTTGTCTCCTTATATCTCCTTGGCCATGAAGAGTTCTTGTACATATAGATCAGGACACCAAGCGAGAGGTGTAGATGTAGGGTTGTAAATGACTGGGTCTACAAAGTTACTACTGCGACCTAAAAGTGGAGGAGGGCACATTTTGACTTCATCTTTTTGTCTTGTCTCCTTCTTATATCTCCTCTGACTATGTTTTTTCTCATGTGATTCTTTCATATGGGCGAGTCTGCATTTTAAAATGCCTTTAAACTATTTGACGTTGACCCAGATATATTTTCCTGTCTTGCCAAGTGAGGCAAGTTTTCCTTGTCCCAAATGATTAGTTTCAAAGTGCACCAGAATTTCTTGACCATTTTGACCAATGAAATGGTTTGTTTTCCCATTGAACCGAGGATCAGGAGAGAAAGGCAGAAAGAAAAGACAACAACAAAAACAAATATAAAAATAAATATTCACACCTCGAAGCTGCTTATGCTTGACAGACTGGGCCCCTGGTCTAGAAGGTCGCCTCTTCCCTACTGTAGGCTGGGCCCTTGCCCTTTCACTACCTACCTGCCTACCGTCGCTTTCCTACTTGCCTGCTAGTCCACCAACAAGCCCTCTTTCTGTCTGTCTGTTGCTTACGCAGAATCCACCCCATTCCTGCTGGCCCAACTACGAACCCACCTGCGGGCCCTACTACCTGTCTGTGTGCCCTGCGTGAAAGAAATGTTTTTGTAGTGGTCCATGTATGCTTGCCCTCCTGCGGGCCCTACTGCTCACCTGCCTAGATTCTTGCCTGCATGCGCACCTGCAGGCCCTGCTTCTCCTCAATAAGCAAAAATGCAGAGTAAAACTCTAGAAACAAAGTTTATGCTATATTAAAATAGGAAAGGGGCAGAGCCTTGACCCTAAAAACCCATAGAAAATGGTGCCCCTATCACACGTTTCAGTCACGGGCCCAACAAACATGTTGAACATGGGGAGTAGTCCATTGAACTAGGTCCCCGCCTACCTCCTTGTCTACTAACTGCTTTGCAATGTCTGTAGTGTAAATAATGAACTTATTTACATGTACGCCGAGTGCGAGAGTTTAGTGTATGCTTGTAAAACATTTGATCACAAAAAGAATGAGACATCGTCACTTGGAATACAATTATTACAACATATAAAAGACATGTATCAACGCTCATGAGTTAGTCACATTGTTAGACCATACAAAACAAATAGGTCCCCAACCTGATCAATTTACATATGTAATTGTACTCTTAGCCTACACTAAAATGAGAGATTTGTAAGAGGACATAAACATCTACAAAAGCATGAAGAGTAGACAAAAATTTACAAATGTCGTGGTTGCAATTATTTCCTCCCTATTTTTACAACCAACACAATGTTGAAATTTGTAACGTGGTGGGTTTGTAATGTAATACATACCTTGCATTTATTGTGAAGTATTTTCCTATTTGTGTTTTTTTTAGGAGAAGGATGTGTTCACTAAAATGTAAAACAAGTACAATAACACATTTTTTAAATTTGTTGATACAATGTTTATATTTTAGAGCCTAAATTAGAATAATAAATAATGTGGTTAAAAAATTAAAATTCCAACAATAAATAACATATAGAGCATGCTTAGAAGGGAAAGAGAGCATGCCTAATTTTTTTTTGTCTTGAAGCATGTGCAATAGTTTGAATGAGTTGAAAAAAGTAGCACTAATAGGATTAGGTCTCATTTTATTTTATTTTTACACTATTTTGTCAAGAATGTGACCACCAATAACAATGTATGATAATATGTATTCGTTTTCGTATGAGAACAAACATATCCAATCGAGCATGTATAAGAATTCTTTGCACCTTTACTTATCACTACTAATAAATTCACTTACATCCACTTGTGTAGTTAGAATATCTAAAATGTGATAAGGGTACTTGAGGAATGCTTGGGGGTGGAACTTACTCAATCCACAAACTAATTTAATATTTGGATGAAAAAATAGGCTATAAGAGTGTACAAACAAGCCCTAATTATAAGTTTTAATTTGTTGCAACAATGCTAGATCACTAACCATATGATGTGTGTTCTCTAAAACACACTAGATGCCTAAATGTCTATCCTATATCCATATAAAATGTAAGAGGAGTGCTTGAAGTTTTGTTCCCTTAAATCCTCCTTTCTAGACACACCTTAAACTTTGTTTGACTATTAGGGTTTATTTTGGGTGTCAAAAGATAAGCTCTTGGATGAAATAATAGATATTAAACTCAAGAGAGACTAGCAAAGTTCTCATTGGTATTCTTTATTGTCAAGTCTTTGATGTCATAACTAGTATTTTTAAAGGTGTATTCAACTTTATTTATTAACTATGAATTATAAATTAAAAGAAAAAAAATCAAAGTCAAAGTTAATGAGCCTACATAATATTCGCAGACATTTCTTACTAATATTTAGCAAGCTTTATTGTGGGTTGTGATGGATATGATTTCGCAAGATTTAAAAAGGCATGAAAAAAAGTGAGTGTAAAACATCACTGCTAAATTTATTAGTATAATTTGATATTGTTAAGATGTGCATTTAATCTACTCAATTATTATATAATTGACTAATTATCTAGAAAAAATATGCAACTTCCAGTTTGTTCTATTTTAGACTTATTATGTTCACTTTCTAGAAGGGACGTTTCAATTGATTGTAATAGATATGAACACATTTTTGTATACTTCACATCTCCAAATGAATATACATTCATTCATAATTGGGTTTCCATGTTCTTAAACATATATAACTATTGGCATAACTATTGCACCTCTTTGTGGTGCAAGCACTAGTAGATAGCCAAAGAAAAGTGAATCACAACTCACAAAAGCTTCATAACTAAGCACACATTATAATATAATTGAGCACACAAATATTTCATGATTGAGCACATATTGCAAGTTTTTGCAATAGAACTGGAACTCTTTACAAATTGATTGAGCCGTCAAATGGCATAGGGATTACTTAGTTGCAACATTTTACAAAAAAAAAAATCTCTTCTGAAGTTGATTAGCCTGAACTTGAAGTTGTGTCATGAACAAAATATTTTTTTTGGTTAAGTTTGGAAGTTGTGAGAACATAAAAGCAATCTGAAAAAACTATGTTAGGCTAAAGCATTAATATACCAACTTCCTGAAAACAATTACTTGAGAACAGAGGAGCACATCCAACCTTCCATATATGTCTTAAAATAACTTGTTTGATCGAATAAAAAATGATATAATCATGCAAACCAATACCAAGGATATTTTCTTTCCGATTCAAATTATGAAGAAAAATAGTTGAAAAGTTTTTAAAGACAACATTCAATTGTTTTTAAACAAAGCGGTAGTCCCAAAAGATGTGCTTCATATTCTCAATATTTGAACAAAAAGGGCAGAAAGCGGGTTGAATTTTAATGCATCTTAATCTATCTTTGATGGGAATCTTATGATGCAAAACTTTCCAGGCCAAAAATTGACACTCCACATTAGTTTTGGTTTTCCATATTTGTGCACTCATTTTGGTCCACCTTTTACATTTCTATTTATGGGTTAGGCAAGGCATGATCTTCTAAGGGGGTAGAAAATGCAGATAATATTTCTTAAACATAAAATAATTGAAATGACAAGAAGCCAACCATTTCCAATATTTTAAAAATAGTGTAATCTCTAGGAGTACATATTTTCATGGCTAACTTGAGTGGAACTAATGATTGCACAAATATAAGAAACCTTTTATACTTGACATTCAACTCTTATTACTCTCTAATTTTTAGCCATGAAGTCTATTTAAAGGTGTTAAAATCCCAAATACCTTTGAATTGTTGAACACCTTTCTTATAAAAATAATAAGAATGTTTGGGAAAGCAAATGACTAGTGGTTGATTATGATAGTTGACAAGTTTATTCGAAAAAATGATGATGAAAAAAACATGAAACCATTCTAAAGCAAATAACCATTCCACTGAAGAAAATGTCAAGTTTGCGACCAAACCCTCCAAATGGATTGCAAAGGAAAGAATACCTTAATTTTGAAAAAGGGGGACATGATAGTTTTACCTAACTAGTTGTTAGACTGTCATTTTTATTACTAGTAGCTTGAAAAACCTAAGTGCAAACCAATATTTTCCAAGACTCGTCCCTTTTTCAACTCTAATAATCCACTTTGTAGCAAGGAACAACCCTTGAATTTTAAGTTGTATGCAATAAATAAAGGCAGTTAGGAAAATAGTAAGGGGTTTTAGAGTGGTTCCCTAAAGAAACACCTAACCAATTCTTTATTACATAATAAGAAGTAATATGACACACTAGGCTCAAGTAGGACTTAAGCGTTATGCAGGTGCAATGATCCTTTGTTTTTGTGTAAATGTGTTGGAATTGATTAGGGAAAAAATGATTGACAATGTAAGATAGGAGACAAAATAGGTAAAAATGACAAGTTGCAGAATATATACACTGACAAAAAATAGACCACTCCGTACAGGTACCAGAAAAAGAAACTAGAGAACACCACTGACCTATGATTTTAAATTGATTTGGTTTAATAGGGAAGAGGTCGCCTAGGGTGTCTTTTTTCTTGAGAAGAGGGTTCTTGGGGCATCTTTTCCTAGTAATTTTGATTGAACTCAATTGTAGACTGTTTTTCAAGTCCTATACTTTTTGGATTTGAAACAATGTGAACGCCACCTATTCCTGCACACAAAAGTGGAGAAAATGTTGGGTAAAAATTGGTTTGCCTCAGTAAAACCCCAGTTGAGGAATCAACCTTCAAATAGAAATGAAATTTCATGAAATGAAATCATGTAAATGTAAAGTAAATATTGCTAGAATAAATGCAACACACACAACTGAGGGGGGGGTGAATCAGTTTTGCCCAAAAACTTAAGACCTTTAACCAAATTACCAACTTAATCTCAAATCCAAAAGATAAACATGAATTCAAGAACATAACATAATAATCAACACATAACACCAAGATTTTTGGCGTGGAAACCCTGTTAGGGCAAAACTACGATGGGGATCAAACCCACAAGATGAATGTACTCTATTAAAAACACTATACCCTGTTAGGAGTATTACAAAGGGGAATGCACATGCATTCATTCACAATGCCTAGAGCTCACTTCTCAAATAGAACAAGGATCTCAATCCCAAGGAAGGCTCACTACCTTACAACAATCTCTGATCTTAAATCATAGAGGACATACTATCCAAACTCACAAACGAACAAACAAAATCTCTGATATGCCAAAATAGATCCAATGAAGTACAATTTCTCTGCCTCAATTATAGATTCTACTCATACCTCTTCTCTCGGCATTACTTCCACACTTCCACACTTACTCAATCATAAATGATTACATATCTATATGTATTACATCAATTTATCTCAACTAGGTCGACTAGGGACCTAATTACAAAATATTAATTCAATACATCTCAATACTCAATGTGATCCATTGAATTTAAGCTAAGACATAAAAATGATCCATAACATCATCCTTGAACATGCTCAAGATTCATAAATTACGCGATGATCCATTGCAGCACACTATACCATCAAGTTGAACAAGAATAATTAGAACGCCAACACGTTACATGAGGAATCTTCAGTTTCAATCACATAACCCAACACAGTCTACCAAAATGAATAGAACATAATCATGAAACATTAACAAGCAACATGAAATACCTCAACATCAATAGGAACAACTCTGTATCATGAATCAAACTCATCTCTACATTATTCATCAGGAACATTAGTATGTAACCACTGTCATAAAAGAAAAATATCTTGCAAACATCTAAATCATGAACCACTAGAGTTGAGGATACACATCCATGTCTTGAAATCACCACCTGGTTAACAACAAAGAATATTTCCAAACTGGTCCACATCGATCCAATAGCTAAAACATCATCTCTAATAGAGTAACCAAAATAATAGTATTTGATAAATCCTTCACATCTCACTCAAATCAACATGCGAACATCTACCGCTTGAACTGAATCAAGTACAAACATCCCCAAACACATTACTAGCTTTGAAACATATGATATTCAACATAGTAGTTGTACCACATAAATCATCTCACTGGATTTCTCAAGAAAACTGTCACCAACAGTAGGAATATGTTGACATCAACAACAAAACATTAGTACCAAAACATATATGTACAATATGAAAAATATCTCAATAATTAGATCTACTTTAAATAAATGCATATACCTACATAAACCAATATTGAGATCATGATGTCTATGAAGATGCTTGTATATTGCTTGAATGTAGTTGTATGTTGACTTTGAATCTTGGAATGTAAAGAAGAATTAAGTATGCCCTTCAAAAATGTATAGATCTGTGAATACTACTAAAAGATATTTAATGTTTGTAATGCTTGATTGACTCTTGCCTTGAAGAATGGATGGATGGATGAATGCAGTTGGATAAAGGATTTTCTTGCTTGATTTAAATCTCCTATACTTGGCCATCATAGGTGATAGGGAGAAACTTATTTACCTCTTGAGTTATCTTGAACTCTACTTAGGTCACTCCTAGGACCCTTAGGGTTTCCTCAATCCACCCTCCAAAGCTTGGAAAGATCCAATTCTTTCCCTCCACCGAGAATCTTCCTATCTTGTTAGGTTCTCCATTCTTTGTTCCTTGCAATAACTCCTCTCAACTATACCTCCCAAGCCCTAATCATTGTTTTGGATTGCAGGAGGGCCAGGTCTTCATTCAACTCCTTTTTTGAATCCCAAAATGGGTCTTAAGTTTCCAAGTAAATCCATTTCTCCATCGCTCTCCAAATTCCTATCTTTTAGGCCTTGTAGCCTTTTTCACCAATTAAGCCTCCTAAAAAGTAGGAAAGAACTATTTCAGTGAAAAATTCTCAAAGGACCCCCAAATTTATTTTGGTAGTTCACACCTACCACACAAGACCTTCAAGATTTTGGTGGTCTTAGGTCTCAACCCTGTCCGTACACCCTATTTCAGAAATAGGGCCTTTTCAAGCTTTTTAGACCAGTCTTTGGTCTTTAGTTTCAAAACTTGGTAACTTGGTTTCTTGGGCACTCCTCCTCATTCTTGAGCACCTGCACAATATATATCAACACATCCATGGCCTTCTTGGCTCATGACATCATCCTCCTGCATTTACTAAACACTTCTTCATAGTCTTCCTAGTCGGGCTTCATCCACAGCTCGCCTAGGAAAAGACCTTAAAAATAGGTGCACACACTTCCAGAGCTCTATCTTCTAGAATCTTGAAGCTCCATGGACCTAGTCTCCATTCCCAAGTGGCCATACAAAACCAATGGTGGGAAATGGAGTTAGGTCCACATCTTTGCCTCACTGTCAAAACTGGACAACAAACTATAATAAACAAACTAATTTATAAAAAGCAAAAGAAAAGTAACTACAAAACAAGATAATTATTGGAATAACTCTACAACATGCCCAAAAAGAGTCTCAAATGATCACAGTCCTAAATCTAATCCATGCACAACAATAAATGAACAATTTTCTTCAAATCTGCTACTCTGTCATTGAAAAACTCCTTAGCTCCAAAACTCAAAATCCGTGCAATGACTTCCAACCCTTAAATTTAGGGTTTTCCTTCCTTATATCCCCTCAACACATGTGCCTAACTCCTTGGATCAACTCAATCCAACTCAAACACCAAAACCCTTAAGACAACTAAAAATGTTGTCAGCAACTTTGAAAAGTTGCTAATGTTGCATAGCAACATTTTTACATCTTTTACATTTGCACTTTGCAAGTGTTTTAACACTAACCTGACCTATCTAACCTTAGTTAGACCTCTTAGGGAATCATAGGACCCTAAAGACATGAAAAACATCAACTTTCCACTTGACAACATTATCAAGTATAGTGCAATTAATGAGCCAAAAAGAAGTACTTTAACCTAACAAAGAGCACAAACTAAGAACTACTTCACACCACACTTGGTCCACATGACCTTATATAATTACAGTGCCCTTCAAGAGGGTATTTAACATTTTAACACACCAAAAACAACATGAGACAACCAACTGACTGGCTTCTCAGGGGTGCTCCTGCACCATACTGCCAAGCTAAGAACTTAAGTCACCTCAGGGGACAGGAGCTTAGGATCAACTCCCTACTTCTTGAATTCATTCTCAGCTACCCAAGTAGCTTCAGCCTCTGAATTTCCTTCTCACTAAATGAGATGCTCCATGTAAGTGCCCTGCTTGGTCTTTTTCTTCACTCTTGAGTCCAAAACCTTCACAGCTACTGATTTTGGTGTAGGGGAAATCTGAACATCTTGTGTTATTTCCTTACTGTTTGACTATGATTTAGTTTGGACTAATGGAGACCCTTTATATATCACCAAATCTTACACATTAAAGATAGGTGATAATGCCAAATCTGATGGCAGGTCTATTTTATAGGCATTTTACCCATACTTTGCAAGAATTTTACAAGGACCTATCCTCCTCATTTGAAGTTTGGTGGGGACTCCCTTCTGCAACCTGGATTTGTTAAGATGTACCATCATAAGATCACCCACAGCAAACTGAATATCTCTCCTCCCTTCATCAACTTTGGCTTTCAATTTTTGTGTAGCCTCTTGGAGTTGCTTCCTCACTTGGTCATGAACCTCCTTCATTGAGTGAGCAAAATATTCTGCATATGCACTCCTTCCTTCCTCATTTGTCAAGTGTCTTAACTCCAACACACCTCTACGGTGTAGTCCATAAATTATTTCAAAGGGGCTTTTGCCTATTGTCCTATTAGCACTATCATTATAGGCATACTCTACCTATGGTAACAATTGATCTCACATCACTCCATACTCCTTTGTCAAGCATCTAAGGAGATTGCCTAGTACTCTGTTAATAACTTCAGTCTGACCATCAGTTTGGGGATGGTAGGCTGATCCAAATGATAGGTTAGTTCCTAACCTTGTCCACAAGGTCTTCCAAAAATGACCCATAAATTTGACATCTTTGTCAGATACTATGCTTAGTGGCAAGCCATGAATCCATACCACCTCTTTAAAGAACAAATGTGCAATATGACTGGCATCATGGGTGGTTTTGCAAGAAATGAAGTGGCTCATCTTTCTAAACCTATCTACAACCACAAATATACTATCTAAACCAGTCTTGGTTCTAGGCAACCCAACCACAAAATCCATACTAATACATTCCCAAGGCCTATTAGGAATGGGCAAGGGTTGGTACAAACCTGCATTAGATGAGATACCCTTAGATTTTTGGCAAATCAAACATTGCTCTACATACTTTATGATATCCTTATGCATCCTAGGCCAGTAACAAAACCTTTGCACTAGTTCTAGTGTTTTGTATAGGCCAAAATGCCCACTTAAGCTCCCATTATGCTTCTCTTGTATCACATTCTCCCTCATAGATCCCTTAGGAATACATAATTGTCCTCCTCTAAACAAGAGATCATTCTAAATAGTATAGTCTACAAATTGACTATGGAAGTGGTTTTTGAAATCTTTACATACCTTGTACACTTCCGAGAAGTCCTCATCTCCTTCATAAAGCTCCTTGAAGCTCTCTAAAACTATACTTTGTAGTTGTACCTCTTGGACTATCAAGAACCTCCTACTCAAAGCATCATCCACCTTATTCATCTACCCTTTCTTGTGTTTAATAGTGAAGGTATAGGCCTGCAAATATTCCATCCATTTGAGATGTCTATTGCTCAACTTCTCCTGATAATTGATAAAACTCAAAGCTTTATTGTCAGTATAAACCAAAAATTCCTTTGGCAACAACTAGTGCCTCCACTTTCTCAAGGATTGGACCAATGCATATAGTTCTAGGTCATAAGAGGAATACCTCTTCTTAGCCTCATTTAACTTTTCACTATAGAATGCCACTGGCCTATTCTCTTGATTTAATACTGCCCCAACAACTATACCGCTTGCATCACATTCAAGGGTGAATAACTTATCAAATTTTGGCAAAACCAAAATAGGTTGTGTAGCCACTCTCTTTTTCAACCACTCAAAGCCCTTACCAGCCTCTGGAGTCCATTTGAATTTATTTTTCACTCCACCTTTAATTGTATCTAGGACTGGTACACATATTTCACTAAAACCTCTAATGAACTTCCTATAAAATTGGGCAAGTCCATGGAAACTCCTTACCTCAGTGTTGCATGTAGGGGTAGGCCAACTTAGTATTGCTTCAACTTTTCTAGGATCCATCTTCAAGGTTCCTTGAGACACCACAAAACCAAGATAGATCAGCTCTTGCTTCATAAATTCACATTTTTCCAAATTAATGGAAAACTTCTCCTCATGAAGTTTCTTCATCACAATCTTCAAATGTTGTAGGTGTTCCTCCTTTGTCTTACTGAAAATTAGGATATCATCAAGGTACACAACTACAAATCTGCCTATGTATTCCTTCAACACTTCATTCATCAACCTCATAAAGGTGCTTGGAGCATTGCTAAGTCCAAAGGGCATGACCAACCATTCATAGAGCCCTTTTGTAGTCTTGAATGTTGTTTTCCTTTCATCTCCCTCCTTAATTTTGATTTGATGGTACCCATTCTTCAAATCCAACTTGGTGTAGTACCTTGCTCCTCCCAAACAATCCATAAGATCTTCAATCCTAGGAATGGGAAATCAGTACCTTATAGTGATCTTATTAATTGCCCTTGAATTAGTACAAAGCCTCTACTTACCTCCCTTCTTTGATGCTAGAACCACTAGTACTACACATGGGCTAATGCTTTGTCTGATTAGACCTTGGTCCAAAAGTTCTTGGACTTGGATAGCTATCTCCTTGTTTTGATCAGGAGTCACCTTGTATGCAGATTTATTTGGTAGAGATGCTCCTGGTATAAATTCAATTTGATGACTTATGGCTCTAGGGGGTGGTAACATTGCAGGTGACCCATCACTAACTATGTCTTTAAACTCCTTCAATAACTCTTGCACCTCCTTTGGTAATGGTGCTTGTTCCACCTTCTTCTCTTCACTAGGCTTAAGCATGATAGCATAGTGTGTTCCTTCTCCATTATTTACACATTGCATGTACTCTTTACCTCCTTGCAATAAGACATTAGCTCCAACTGATGTAGACCCCTCATCATCAATGAGTGACTGAATTTTGTAGGTGACCCCATCTTTCTTGAAAGAATAAGAGTTCTTCTCTCCAATCATGAACTATCTTCCCATCAAACTGCCATGGCCTACCTAAGAGTGGGTGGCATGCATCCATTGGAAGTATATCACACAAGATTTTGTCCACATATTTTCCTATTGAAAAATCAACCCATGCTTGCTCATTTACAAGAACATGTTGTCCCTTATTCAACCATGTAGCTCTATAAGGGTTTGTATGAGGTATCTTGGTTAGTCCTAGCTTGTTGATTGCCTCCTCTAAGATGATGTTATCAGTAGACCCTGAGTCTATGATCATCCTGTAAACTTTTCCAAGTATCTTGCACTTCACTCTGAAAAGTGCCCTCCTTTGTTTAGCTTCTTCTTTGACAGGTTCCTTAATGAGAATCCTTCTAATCATTAGATTCTCCCCACTCTCTGAATCAAGGTTAATTTCAAGAGATTTAGTATTGTTGGTCTCTTCTTGGGCTAGGTAATTTACCCTCTTTTCACCATGTGTACTAGAAGCCTTCTCAGGGTATCTATAGGCTGGATGGCCTAGTTGATTACAATGAAAAAATTTCATATTTGCAAAGTGTGAGGCTCTGCCTGAACCTCCAAATCTGCCTCTTCCTCCACCTTGGAATCCTCTGCCTCTACTCATACTTCCTCTTCCACTAGTCTCATTGACTATCTCAGTCAATTTGGATTCTCCTTGAGATCTATACTCACTGCCTCTACCTGCAAAGCTACCTCTATGTCCTCTATTTTCCTTACCTCTACCTCTTCCCCTTGAGATATGATCATATTTTCTTTTACTCTTCTCCTCTATCTTCAAAGCCATTTGGTAGCATTGTCTCACGCTTGTTAAGGTAGTAAGGCTCATCTCTTCTTGTATAGACCATTTGAGTCCATCTTGATATCTAGCTAATCTGATGCTCTCATCCTCCACTATCTGTGATCTTAAGCATAACTTTTGGAACTCCTTAGTATATGCTTGGACATCAAGGTCTTTCTGCCTGAGGTTTTGTCTCTTTCTATGCATCTGAATTTCATAATCATTTGGTAGGTAAGTCTGCTTCAACTTGGCTAACATACCCTTCCATGTAACAATAGGGTTCTTTCCCTCTTTCTCTCTCTCAGTCTAAACATATTTCCACTAGGTAAGTGCTGGTCCCCTCAACCTAGACTTAGCCACCTTTAACTGTTGAGCATCTGTCACACCATCACATTCAAAGTGATTCTCAAGACTGTCTATCCAATCCATGACTAGATCAACATCCATTTGTCCACTAAAAAGTGGCACACCCTCCAAAGCTTTTCCACTTAAGGCCTTGAGTGCCTTCAAGAAGGGTTCCTCTAGTAAGACCGAGTCAGGAGCAAGTGCTTCTTCCTCTAAGTCCAACTCCTTCTCCTTAGCTTCTTTTTCCTCTTTTTGGTCTACCTTATCTTTCACTCTATCTGCCTTGTCTTGGACTTCTCCTAAGAGTTGCTCTAATTGGCTCAATCTTTCTCTTAGCAGTCTATTGTCCTCTTCTTGTTCTTCAACTTTCTTGGCCAATTCAGCATTGGTCACCATCTTGCTAGATGCACTTGACTCTCCACTTGATTCTTCAGTCTGCAACATCCACTAGCTGCAACACTTCTTATCCCAAATCTTGAATCTATGCTCTGATACCACTCTGATAGGGAGAAACTTAGTTACCTCCTGAGTTATCTTGAACTCTACTTAGGTCACTCCTAGGACCCTTAGGGTTTCCTCAATCCACCCTCCAAAGCTTGGAAAGATCCAATTCTATCCCTCCACCAAGAATCTTCCTATCTTGTTAGGCTCTCCATTCTTTGTTCCTTGCAAGAACTCCTCTCAACTATAACTCCCAAGCCCTAATCATTGTTCTGGATTGCAGGAGGGCCAGGGCTTCATTCAAATCCATTGTTGAATCCAAAAATGGGTCTTAAGTTTCCAATTTAATCCATTTCTCCATCATTCTCCAAATTCCTATCTTTTAGGCCTTGTAGCCTTTTTCACCAATTAGGCCTCCTAAAAAGTAGGAATGCACTAGTTCAGTGAAAACTTCTCAAAGGACCCTGTTAGTGAAGAGATTTGTCTTTTTACAAATAACCTTTAAAGTTTACTCTATCACCCTTAAAAGACAAACTATTTCTAACAATTGGGTAAGTGTATTTTGTAATCACTTCCCTCTGAATTTTATAACAGGTACAACTCCCTTATATGATATTCAATGAAATGAGAAAATAATTTAATCGATTAGCTTTTAACCAGAAATCTTATAAAGCTAGCAATATCATTCTTTGATGATATGCTTCTAAACAATTATGAAGTAAATATAACCAGGTAATGAATAGGAAGGAAACACAGTCACTTTCGCAATGGCATTTCATAAAAAACATAAACAACTTTTTTGACTGCAGATAATAGATAACAGATAAAATTCAAGATTTAGATATCATGCAATAGCTGACAAAGATATAAAACAGACCAAATAATACACCAACACAGGGCACCTTTCTCTAGATCATAAACAACACAGATTCAATAACATTCCTGTCATATATTTCATAAATTACTACAAAGATAATTGTCTAAAAAATTTATGTTCACAACCTTCACAATCTGAACTATAATTATCAAAAACTATATCTATCTGTCAAAGTTTTTTCAAACCCTTCAAAGTTTTAGTAGCCAGAATAAATAGGAACAGAGCACCGAGAGGCCTCCCGAAAAACACGGCCTCTCAAGAAAATAGTTAAGTAACTAATCCATCAGACAGAGGACACATGACCTTAAAGTTTTAGCATAATAACATAGTAAAAAAAGGGAAACTAGATGGCAGAATCAGGCTCCTTATCTAAGGCATGATCCTCGCTTGTTGCTGGACTTCCTTCTTGATCGGTAACTGATTGAGTTGGCTTCATTTCTTTGTATGCTTGAACTAATTCCTTTGCAAGTGATAGGTGCGGGATTTTAGAGTTCACTATTCGGGCCATGGAGGCATCTTTATTCCAGCTCAGCTTCTTCACCTTATCAGTAACACTGGATAACTGATCAACACACAAATAAAGCATGGATTCAATCCTTTCTATCTGGGTCAAATCAGAGGCCTTGGGATGAATCTTTTCTCTGATAGTTTTAATAGCTGATTCAAAAGCATCCAAAGCACCTTTCAGTTCTTGTTCACCAAAGACAAAGGGGTAGGTATAAGTGAAATTAATCACTTTCAACTCTGTTAGGGTAGCCTTTTGGATTTTCTTTCCTTCAGCTTCATATTCTTTATTCTCTGTAATGGCACTTCTTATCAGAGCAATACGCCAACTGATGTTTTTTCTAAGTATGAAGAAATAAGACTCCTCGGCACCTTTAAGCGACTTTTCTGCACAAAATTTATTAAAGATGTGCCTTTTGATTTCCATAAATTTTGTCATTGCTGACACCCACTTGTCTTCATCTGTGCCCCATACTTGACGTTGAGCCTGCAATTCCCCTATCGTTGTCTCAGTGCTATGAAGAATTGAATGGGAATCTTTAATATACAGTCTTCCATTACTTAGCACTTGAGCCATCCATTCATCAACTGAAGAAACTAAAGTTCATCCCCTTTGAACTTGATTCAGCAGAGTCTTACTTTCCTCATAATTGGGATCAAACACTTGAGAAGACTGAGACAACAGGGTAGCCTCAAAGTTGCAGAATGCATTAATAAACTGAGAAAGTGAAACAATGGTCTATTTCAACTCTTTCTTCTCTTTTCTATCCTGCACCGATGTAATCAACATTTGTTGGGCTATTTCTTTGAATAGGTGGTTTTTCCCGACTCTGTCCATTGTTCCCAACTCAATTTTGGTGACTTCAAAATCCTCAACCGCCACATCTGGCTTCTCTTCCTTAGGCCTATAAGTAGCAACCTCAGCTGTCCACTTCCTAGTCTTAGCATCAGCAAACATGCGCGCTGTGCTTTTCACATTCTTGGATTTAGGGGATTTCTGAGCATACTTACTCACAATATCTTCCACTGGTATTGACATAGGAATCAGACTCTACTTCTTATTGACTGAAGAAGTTAACCATTTGGGCGTGTCACTAGTTGTTGCTGGTTGGGGACCAACTTTAACAGGAGTATCCATTAAATCAAGGGTTACATCTTCAAGATCAAAAAGATCTTTCCCAATTTGATCATCATCACCAATTTGATAATTCAAGTCTTCAAACTTTTCATCTTCTAGATTAACTGTATCTGTCTGTTCTTGAGTCATCTTCACCTTCTTTTGTGATCGGGAGCGCGACCTAGTGATACATTGAGGAGAGACCACAGATGAAAGTTCCGCAATAGACTTCTTTTTAGATTCTTTCTTCTGCTGCTTACCAGATGAACCTACATTATCAAATGTTTTAGGCATATTAGAAACAATCGGGGGAGAAAATAAAATTGAAGATTTATTCCCAGTCGTTATAGGACTGGACTACTCTTTTTTTTCTTGTAGCCATTTCTCAATTAATTTGAGAACATGGTGTGTTCTGCTTTGAATGTCATCCTCTTCCTCCTTTGACCAATCAACATCTACCTCTTCAGTATCCAAAGGTCTTTTGAAATTAGGCTCAATCAAATCAGAACCATCATAAGTTACTCCTTCTATGCTAAACTTTATTCTCAAGGACAGAATTTGGGAGATGCAGAGTCTACTATGGCTTCTAGTCATGACTTGAGATTCATTTACACAATCCTCCCAGAAATCCTCTAAATGGGGAACTGGAAACATGTGAGACCTTGAACCCAGGCTGCCGCTAGCAAAAATTTTGTTATCAAAGCCTATTCTCTCTATGTAGTACTTGAAATCGAAATGACCAAGGTCACTTCCGATACTTATAGCATCTTCAAAGGTTAGACATGAAAGTTTTCCTAGCTGCAATGGGAATATTTTCTCACCTCGGTCTCCAGGAAGGAAACGTTTTAACACAACAGTGAGTTGTCTATAGATTTCAGCAAAGATAAAACAATCAAATGCATATCTAGGCAATTTGGTAGGGGCATCCTCAAAACCACCAATCATTAAATAAGAGAAACTAGGGAATTGGATATAATAACTCCCAAACCTAGTCATAAAGTGTTGAGCTTCTTAGCTCATCCTCCTGGTCGAATCTCCAGACATTTCAAAGAAAAGCTTTCCCATAAAAGTGTCATGAACTCTCCTGTAATTCTGAATCACACTATCTTTGCGACGCATAGAGAAATATTCAAACACACACATACCATCAATCCAAGGCTCGTGAACCATGCCATCCCATATCCTACTGCATGCTAGGCAATAAATCAAATAAGAAGACATATAAAAGCTATAGCCAATATGCTTGGAACTATTCAACTCTTCTGTCATAGATTCTACAATTAATTCAGCCCAATCCAATTTATGTTTGCCCTCTAAAATAATTTCTACATAGAAAAATAACTAGTCTGAAAATAAGGAAGCCTCAGGTGACCCTCTAACTCTGTGCAGCATTACCATGATTTCACTAATATGCGGATGCATGTGATTTCTATTTAACTTCTTGGGCAAACGGGAACCTCCTCTCTGGGCATTTAACAACCAATACTTAGCTATGGAAGTATGGTTTGCATTAGCATTAGGCTTGAACTTAACTAGGGATTGGGCAGGAGAAAAAGATGAAAAATTCCGTTCTTGGATTTGGAATGCCAAAGCAACAATTCCTCTGTTCACAGCCATTAACACTTCGCCATTTCTATTAAGAATTGACTCAGTTCGCTGGTCATAATGTTTAATACATTCATGGACAAGCTCAAGGCACACCACTACAGGAGGGAAGCACGCGGCTATACATAACCCACTACTCAAAATTCCCATAGAAGGGACATTTTCTTCAACACATGTAGTAAGTCTATCAGCTATCCCTTCAATATCATACCCTTCTAGATCTGTGTCTGTTACAATAGAATTTTTGTAGACCAAACTAGACACATTCCCAAAGAAATGAAATGCTGACTTCATTCTTGCCAGAACAGACTGCAAATCGCTATAGAAACCCCCATAAAATTCACCAACTTTTAAATTTAAACACTGGAAGAGTGACAGCCTGACTTACCTTGATCTCTGAGGAAAATTCTGCAACTAGAGCTCCGAAAAACCCTTACCTCCACTCTTTGCGTAGCAACAACAATTCAAAAATAATGAATACCAAGAAGAGATTTTAAAAGAAACATCTCGAATGAGTAATTAATTACTCATAATTAAAACAATAATGTATCGAAGAGAGAAGTGACCATTCCCACACGCGATCATTTACTGCCACTTTGCACAAACATTTATGTCGCGTGAATTCCTCATTAATTCGTCAGCTTAGACATGACTTAACCGCCGCCAAAAGACCTCTTCATTAAAAGATTTACCCAAGTGGGGTCCACATCTGAAAATATGGCGGTTGTCCTTGATTTATGCCACCTGTCACTTTTTAAAGATCCTTGAACACTCTTGAACACCCTTGAAGACTCTTGAACTAAGTTCAAGGATGTTTGTATGTGTTCACCATGGTTCAAGCCTATCCCTTAATATCCTACCAAAACATTAGTACAAAGAGCCAAAATACCTCATCTGATAACCTTCCACCCTTGATCGACCAAAGTTCTGTAGCTTGTGATCAATAAACATCTCCTTTAGAGAAAATGCTAATCACCCGCTTCCACTTCATTAAAAATATAAACAAGTTTGAACACCCTTGAACACTCCTGAACTGAGTGCAAGGTTGTTCATAGGTGTTCAAACCTGTTCAAAAGATACGTTAGCAAAACACTTTTCTCTTTTTAACAAGTAACGAAGGAACATAGGGGAGGTCCTTTCGCTGGGATTTTAAACATGAGTGCTTGGGCAGCTTGAGATACACAAAATAACAAGGTGACTTTGAAAAAGTAACACTAAGGACAAAGATCAAGATTTGGACTAACACCGGCTCTGACTGGGGACTGGCTTTTACCCAAAAGCCAGAGAACTCAAATACTCTGGTTTCGCAAACTGCTGCAAAAAGGGCTCAGAAAACTCGCAAGAAAGGAAAGACACACCAAATGGAAACAAACCTAACCTAATATATATAGCAGGACACAGAGACTGAGACTAAAGCTTCAGCAATTTAAGATCTTGCCCATTATAGGTAAATGGTAAGATCGTTCCATCTAGATAAGCCAACTTAAAAGCATTCATTCCCAACTCCTCAGTGATAACAAAGGGGCCTTTCCGTAGTGACTCAAACTTACTGTGGGAACCTTTAGGAACTTTTCTTTTGTCCCAAAGCAGAACTTCATCTCCCTTCAGAAAACTTCTGGGTCTTGCTTTCTTGTCAAAAATGCTCTTTACTCTAGCTTGATGCTTAGTAATCTTATCTACTACAACTTCTCTTTCTTCTTCTAGTTTATGCAAGTACATAATTCTTTTCTCCAAGGAGTCCTTGAAAGTTTGATCCTCAATACCCATTTGCAGCTTAGCTGCGGAGAGTTCCAGAGGAACTAATACTTGTGCCACAATTCCATACACCAAATCAAAGGGTTCCATACTAATTTCTCTTTTAGGTGTAATCCTATCAGCCCAAAGGGCTTCAAAAAGCTTCTTATGCCAATTTTTTCCACTATCATCTACCATCTTTTTCATGATCATTATCAGGTTTTTATTACTCGACTCGGCCTGTCCATTTCCTTGGGGAAAATAATCGGATGAATGAGCCAGAGAAATATTGTGATCAAAATAGAAAATGGAAAGCTCCTGCGAAGAGAAATAAGTGGCATTATCTGCTACAATCTTTTGGGGTACTCCAAAACGCACCAAGATGTTATCTTTTAAGAAATCACAAACTACTTGGGAATTGGCGTTTTTGGTTGGAATAGCCTAGACCCACTTAGTGAAGTAGTCAGTCGCTGTTATGATATAAATGTGACCTACACTTGACTAAGGACTGATAGGGCCTATAAAATCAATACCCCATTGCTTAAATGGTTCACTCACCACAATTGGTCTTAAAGGTAAAGCAGCTAATTGAGGTCTTCCAGAAAATAATTGACATTTTTCACAATTCCTGACGAATGCATAGGCATCTCTGAACATACCTGGCCAATAAAAACAATTTCAGAGAATTTTGACTGTCGTTGGGGTAGACAAGAAATGGCCTCCATAGGCCTCTTCATGAAAAGTTTTGAGCAACTTCAATTGCTGGCTTTTATCCACACATCTTAGAAATGTACCATTAAGACCCCTTTTATATAGCACACCTTGCCATATTACATACTTAGCAGCCTCAGAGTTCATCTTTATTTAGGTGACATCCTGTGTGGACATTCTCCATACATCAAGAAATAGGCAATGTCACAGAACCAAGAATCTATTAAACTAATCGTTAATACTTGAGATATTTCAGGTTCCAGATTTTCAGGATGACTAACATTTTCTGCAATAAATTTACACAAACCTCTCCCTCTAACCAATTTAGTGGGTTTGATTACCGAATCATATTCCTGAATCTTTGTCACCCATGCTGCTCTTTTGTTCATGGCTATTTCTTGTTGGGTGAGTAATGCCTTCACCGCTGAATCAGGGACAAACACAATAGAATGAGAATGAAAGATGTAGAATCTGAACTGCTTAACTGATTTCACCATATAAAAGGCTTGTTTTTCAATTAGAGAATACTTCAGTTCATGTTTCTTTAAAGGTGTACTCATGAAAGCGATGGGAGCTTCATTTCCTAAAACATCTTTCTAAGTTAGAATTCCAGACGATGTGTGATCAGAAGCGTAACAATAGATGATAAAATCTTTTTTGTAATCTGGGTAAACTAGAGATGGGGCATTGGCGACAGCTGTCTTAATTTCTCCAAAAGCCTTTCTACCTTCTTTTGTCCACTTAAAGGGATGTTTTTCACTCATCATTCTCACTATGTGCCTTGTTAACTCAGAAAAATCTAGGACAAAAGCCCTCAAAAAGTTAATCTGACTAAAGAAAGATTTGACTCCTATCCTTGTTGAAGGTAGACTGATCTATTGAATAGCCTTGACTCTTTCAGGATCAATTTTAATTCCCTCTTTGGATACAATCTGTCCCAATAATTTTCCCTCAGTCACACCAAAAATTGATTTTTTAGGATTAAGAGATATGCCATGATCTCTACATCTCTGCAGAACTGATTTAAGATCCCGAACATGATGTTTCCTTCTTTTAGAGTACACAGTTAAATCATCAAGGTAAATTACTATGATTCTATTTTTCAAATTGGCAAAAGAAGAATCCATTGCCCTTTGAAAAGTTGCCTCTGCATTGATCGGGCCAAAGGGCATCCTATTGTAAGCAAAATTTCCCCATGGTGTAGTAAAAGCAGTCTTCTGTTTATCATCATTAGCTACACTTACTTGATTATATCTAGAAAACCCATCAAGCAAAGACATCATTTCTGACCTTGCAACTGCCTATAATACGTGTTCCATTTTGGGCAGGACGTAATTATCATGGAGACTGGCCTGATTTAAATTCCTAAAGTCCACACAGATTCTTATTTCACCATTCTTTTTCCTGACAGGGACAATATTCGTAATCCAGGTTGAATGGTGGATAGGGTAGATGATTCTGGCTTTTAGAATATTGTCAACTTCTTTTAAGATTGCTTCTAAGACCTTAGGATTGTAACTACGAAGATTTTGCCTAAAAATCTTTGATTCAGTCTTGAGAGGGATGTGATGACTAAATTTCCCTTTTTGAAAATCCTTAAGATCACTATAATCCCAAGCAAAAACATCAGTGTAGGTTGTTAACAGGATCTGGAGATTTTTCTTTTCTTGGATAGACAAATTTTTACCTATAGAAACCCACTTGGGTTCAGCCATAGTGCCAATGTTCACCTTGTCATATTCCTTTTGCACATCTGATTGAGAATTTTTTCTTGAAATGAAACTATCATCCTTTCGAGAAAACAAGTTCTCTAAGGAAACCAAA
>MU223806.1:237661-259310 GCA_018584345.1 Thuja plicata | reverse complement strand
AATAGCTGATTCAAAAGCATCCAAAGCACCTTTCAGTTCTTGTTCACCAAAGACAGAGGGGTAGGTATAAGTGAAATTAATCACTTTCAACTCTGTTAGGGCAGCCTTTTGGATTTTCTTTGCTTCAACTTCATATTCTTTATTCTTCGTAATGGTACTTCTTATCAGAGCAATACGCCAGCTGATGGTTTTTCTGAGTATGAAGAAATAAGACTCCTCAGCACCTTTAAGCGACTTTTCTGCACAGAATTCATTAAAGCCGTGCCTTTCAATTTTTGTAAATTTGGTCATTGCTAACACCCACTTTTCTTCATCTGTGCCCCATACTTGACGTAGAGCCTACAGTTCCCCTATCGTTGTCTCAGTGTTGTGAAGAATTGAATGGGAATCTTTAATATACTGTCTGCCATTATTGAGCACTTGAGCCATCCATTCATCAACTGAAGAAACTAAAGTTTGTCCCCTTTGAACTTGATTTAGCAGAGTCTTACTTTCCTCAGAATTGGGATCAAACACTTGAGAAGACTGAGACAACGGGGTAGCATCAAAGTTGCAGAATGCATTAATAAACTAAGAAAGTGAAACAATGGTCTGTTTCAACTCTTTCTTCTCTTTTCTATCCTGCACCGATGTAACCAGCATTTGTTGGGCTATTTCTTTGAATAGGTGGTTTTTCCTGGCTCTGTCCATTGTTCCCAACTCAATTTTGGTGACTTCAAAATCCTCAACCGCCACATCTTTCTTCTCTTCCTTAGGCCTATAAGTAGCGACCTCGGCTGTCCACTTCCTAGTCTTAGCATCAGCAAACATGCGCACTGTGCTTTTCACCTTCTTGGCTTTAGGGGATTTCTGAGCATACTTACTCACAATATCTTGCACTGGTATTGACACTGGAATAAGACTCTGCTTCTTATTGACCAAAGAAGTTAACCATTTGGGCGTGTCACTGGTTGTTGCTAGTTGGGGACCAACTTTAACAAGAGTATCCATTAAATCCAGGGTTACATCTTCAAGATCAAAAATAACTTTCCCAATTTGATCATCATAACCAATTTGATAATTCAATTCTTCAAACTTGTCATCTTCTAGATTAACTGTCTCCATCTGTTCTTGAGTCATCTTCGCCTTCTTTTGTAATTGGGAGTGTGACCTAGTGATACGTTGAGGAGAGACCACAGATTAAAGTTCTGCAACAGACTTCTTTTTAGATTCTTTCTTCTGCTGCTTACCAGATGAACCTACATTATAAGATGTTTTAGGCATATTAGAAACAATGGGGGGAGAAAATAAAATTTGAGATTTATTTCCAGTCATTTTAGGACTGGACTACTCTTTTTTTTCTTGTAGCCATTTCTCAGTTAATTTGAGAACATGTTGTGTTCTGCTTTGAATGTCATCTTCTTCCTCCTTTGACCAATCAACATCTACCTCTTCAGTATCTAGAAGTATTTTGAAATTAGGCTCAATCAAATAAGAACCATCATTAGTTACTCCTTCTATGCTGAACTGTATTCTCATGGACAAAATTTGGGAGATGCAAAGTCTACTATGGCTTCTAGTCATGACTTGAGATTCGTTTACACAATCCTCCTAGAAATCCTGTAAATGGGGAACTGGAAACATGTGAGACCTTAAACCCAAGCTGCCGCTAGCAAAAATTTTGTTATCACAGCGTGTTATCTCTTTGTAGTACTTGAAATCGAAATTACCAAGGTCATTTATGATACTTATGGCATCCTCAAAGGTTAGACATGAAAGTTTTCGTAGCTGCAATGGGAATATTTTCTCACCTCGGTCTCCAGGAAGGAAATATTTTAACACAACAGTGAGTTGTCTACAGATTTCAACAAAGATGAAACAATCAAATGCATATCTAGGCAATTTGGTAGGGGCATCCTCAAAACCACCAATCCTTAAATAAGAGAACCTAGGGAATTGGATATAATAACTCCCAAACCTAGTCACAAAGTGCTGAGCTTCTGAGCTCATCCTCCTGGTCCAATCTCGTGACATTTCAAAGCAAAGCTTTCCCATAAAAGTGTCATGAACTCTCCTGTAATTCTGAATCACACTATCTTTGTGAAGCATAGAGAAATATTCAAATACACACATACCATCAATCCAAGGCTCGTGAACCATGCCATCCCATATCCTACTACATGCTAGGAAATAAATCAGATAAGAAGACATATAAAAGCTATAGCCAGTATGCTTTGAACTATTCAAATGTTCTCTTATAGATTCTGCAATTAATTCAGCCCAATCCAGTTTATGTTTACCCTCTAAAATAATTTCTACATAGCAGAATAACCAGTCTGAAAATAAGGAATCCTCAGGTGACCCTCTAACTCTGTGCATCATTACCATGATATCACTAATGTGCGGATGCATGTGATTTTTGTTTAACTTCTTGGGAAAACGGGAACCTCCTCTCTGGGCATTTAACAACCAATACTTAGCTATGGAAGTACAGTTTGCATCAGCATTAGGCTTGAATTTAACTATGGATTGGGGAGGAGAAAAAGTTGAAAAAGGCTATTCTTGGATTTGGAAAGCTGAAGCAACAATTCCTCTGTTCACAACCATTAACACTTTGCCATTTCTGTTAAGAATTGACTCAGTTCGCTGGTCATAATGTTTAATACATTCATGGACAAGCTCAGGGCACACCACTGCAGGAGGGAAGCACACAGCTATACATAACCCACTATTCAAAATTTCCATAGAAGGGACATTTTCTTCAACACATGTAGTAAGTCTATCAGCTATCCCTTCAATATCATACCCTTCTAGATCTGTTTCTGTTACAATAGAATTTTCATAGACCAAACTAGACACATTCCCAAAGAAATAAAATGTTGACTTCATTCTTGCCAGAATAGACTGCAAATTGCTACAGAAACCCTTGTAAAATTCACCAACTTATAAATTTAAACACTGGAAGAGTGACAGCCTGACTTACCTTGATCTCTAAGGAAAATTCTGCAATTGCAGCTCTGAAAAACCCTTACCTCCAATCTTTGCGCAACAACAACAATTCAAAAATAATGAATACCAAGAAGAGATTTTAAAAGAAACATCTCGAATGAGTAATTAATTACTCATAATTAAGATAATAATGTCTCAAAGAGAGAAGTGACCGTTCCCACATGCGATCATTTATTGCCACTTTGTGAAAACTTTTATGTCACATGAATTCCTCATTAATTCGTAAGCTTGGACATGACTTAACTGCTGCCAAAAGACCTCTTCATTAAAAGCTTTACCCGAGTGGGGTCCACATCTAAAAAGATGGCCGTTGTCCTTGGTTTATTCCACCTGTCACTTTTTAAAGATCCTTGAACACCCTTGAACACTCTTGAACTGAGTTCAAGGATGTTCGTATGTATTCACCATGGTTCAAGCCTGTCCCTTAATATCCCACCAACACTTTAGTACAAAGAGCCAAAATACCTCATCCGATAACCTTCCACCCTTGATCAACCAAAGTTTTTTAGCTTGCGATCAAGAAACATCTCCTTTAGAGAAAATGCTAATCACCCGCTTTCGCTTCATTAAAAATATGAACGAGTTTGAACACCCTTGAACACTCTTGAACTGAGTTCAAGGCTGTTCATAGGTGTTCAAACCTGTTCAAAAGATACGTTAGCAAAACACTTTTCTCTTTTTAACAAGTAACGAAGGAACATAGGGGAGGTCCTTTCACTGGGATTTTAAACATGAGTGCTTGGGCAGCTTGAGATACACAAAATAACAAGGTGACTCTGAAAAGGTAACACTAAGGACAAAGATCAAGATTTGGACTAACACCAGCTCTGACTGGGGACTGGCTTTTACCCAAAAGCCAGAGAACTCAAATACTCTGGTTTCGCAAACTGCTGCAAAAAGGGCTCAAAAAACTCGCAAGAAAGGAAAGACACACCAAACGGAAACAAACCTAACCTAATATATACAGCAGGACACAGAGACTTAGACTAAAGCTTCAGCAATTTAAGATCTTGCCCATTATAGGAAAATGGTAAGATGGTTCCTGGTTCTTGTATCACTGAGGAGTTGGGAACGAATGCTTTTAAGTTGGCTAGGGGCCTTTCCACAGTGACTCAAACTTACTTGGGCACCTTTAAGAGCTTTTCTTTTGTCCCAAAGCAGAACTTCATCTCCTTTCAGAAAACCTCTGGGTATTGCTTTCCTGTCAAAAATGCTCTTTACTCTAGCTTGATGCTCAGTAATCTTATCTACCAGAGCTTCTCTTTCTTCTTCTAATTTATGCAAGTACATAATTCTTTTGTCCAAGGAGTCCTTGAAAGTTTGATCCTCAATAGCCATTTGCAGCTTAGCTACGGAGAGTTCCAGAGGAACTGATACTTGTGCCCCTATTCCATACACCAACTCAAAGGGTGCCATACCAATTTCTCTTTTAGGCATAATCCTATCAGCCCAAAGGGCTTCAAAAAGCTTCTTATGCCAATTTTTTCCACTATCATCTACCAGCATTTTCATGATCATTATCATGTTTTTATTACTCGACTCGGCATGTCCATTTCCTTGCGGGAAATAATCGGACGAATGAGCCAGACAAATATTGTGATCAAAATAGAAAAGGGAAAGCTGCTGTGAAGAGAAATAAGTGGCATTATCTGCTACAATCTTTTGGGGTACTCCAAAACACACCAAGATGTTATCTTTTAAGAAATCAAAAACTACTTGGGAATTAGCTTTTTTGGTTGGAATAGCCTCAACACACTTAGTGAAGTAGTCAGTCACTGTTAGGATATAAATGTGACCTGCACTTGACTGAGGACTGATAGGGCCTATAAAATCAATACCCCATTGCTTAAATGGTTCACTCACCACAACTGGTCTTAAAGGTAAAGCAGCTAATTGAGGTCTTCTAGAAAATAATTGACATTTTTCACAATTCCTGACGAATGCATAGGCATCTCTGAACATACCTGGCCAATAAAAACAATTTCAGAGAATTTTGAATGTCATTACAATAGACAAGAAATGGCCTCCACAGGCCTCTCCATGAAAATTTTTGAGCAACTTCAATTGCTGGCTTTTATCCACACATCTTAGAAATGTACCATCAAGACCCCTTTTATACAGCACACCTTGCCATATTACATACTTAGCAGCCTGCAGCCTCAGGGTTTGCCTTTCTTTAGGTGACAACCTTTGTGGACATTCTCCATATGTCAGGAAATAGGCAATGTCACAGAACCAAGAATTTGTTAAACTAACCAATAATACTTGAGATATTTCAGGTTCTGGATTTTCATGATGACTAACATTTTCTGTAATAAATTTACACAAACCTCTCCCTCTAACCAATTTAGTGGGTTTGATTATCAAATCATATTCCTGAATCTTTGTCACCCATGCTGCTCTTTTGTTCATGGCTATTTCTTGTTGGGTGAGTAATGCCTTCACCGCTGAATCAGGGACAAACACAATAGAATGAGAATGAAGGATGTAGAATCTGAACTGCTTAACCAATTTCACCACAGCAAAGGCTTGTTTTTCAATTGGAGAATACTTCAATTCATGTTTCTTTAAAGGTGTACTCATGAAAGCGATGGGAGCTTCATTTCTTAAAACATCTTTCTGAGTTAGAATTCCAGACAATGTGTGATCAGAAGCGTAACAATAGATGATAAAATCTTTTTTGTAATCTGGGTAAACTAGAGATGGGGCATTGGCCACAGCTGTCTTAATTTCTCCAAAAGCCTTTCTACCTTCTTCTATCCACTTAAAGGGATATTTTTCACTCATCATTCTCACTATGTGCCTTGTTAACTCAGAAAAATCTGGGACAAAAGCCCTCAAAAAGTTAATCTGACTGAAGAAATATTTGACTCATGTCCTCGTTGAAGGTAGACTAATCTGTTGAATAGCCTTGACTCTTTCGAGATCAATTTTAATTCCCTCTTTGGATATGATATGTCCCAATAATTTTCCCTTAGTCACACCAAAAACTGATTTTTTAGGATTAAGAGATATGCCATGATCTCTACATCTCTGCAGAACTGATTTAAGATCCCGAACATGATGTTTCCTTCTTTTAGAATACACAGTTAAATCATCAAGGTAAATTACTATGATTCTATTTTTCAAATCGGCAAAAGAAGAATCCATTCCCCTTTGAAAATTTTCCCCTGCATTGATCAGGCTAAAGGGAATCCTATTGTAAGCAAAAGTTCCACATGGTGTAGTAAAAGCAATCTTCTATTTATCATCATCAGCTACACTTACTTGATTATATCCAGAAAACCCATCAAGCAAAGACATCATTTCTGACCCTGCAACTGTTGTAATACGTGTTCCATTTTGGGCAAGGCATAATTATCTTTGAGACTGGCCTGATTTAAATTCCTAAAGTCTACACAGATTCTTATTTCACCATTTTTTTTCCTGACAGGGACAATATTCACAATCCAGGTTGAATGGTGGATAGGGTAGATGATTCTGGCTTTTAGAATCTTGTCAACTTCTTTTAAGATTGCTTCTGAGACCTTAGGATTGTAACTATGAAGCTTTTGCCTAAAAGGCTTTGATTTAGGCTTGAGAGGGATGTGATGACTAAATTTCCTTTTTCAAAAATCCTTAAGATCACTATAATCCCAAGCAAAAACATCAGTGTAGGTTGTTAACAGGATCTGGAGATTTTTATTTTCTTGGACAGACAAAGTTTTACCTATAGAAATCCACTTGGGTTCGGCCACAGTGCCAATGTTCACCTTGTCATATTCCTTTTGCACATCTGATTGAGAATTTTTTCCTGAAATGAAACTATCATCCTTTCGAGAAAACAAGTTCTCTAAGGAAACCAAACCTTTGGGGATTTTGTTGCTCTTCAACTTGACAACTTCTTCTTCTGGTGAGAATCTAGGATTTAGCCCTCCGCTGTCTTCATTCATTCCATCAAAGTACATAGAAGAGAAAGCTTCTACACACGCCATAAAATATTTTAACTGGGTATCATCTTCAAAAAATTGCAAGTGTTCAATGTTATCTGGGACAGCTGGTCTATATATCATCTCAACCCTATATGTTCCTGTTTTGAAATCTGGATGAGGAAGGAGCAGAGATGCTGATACGGCTAGGGAATCGGCCCTTGTATCGAGACTCCTGGGAATAGCCTACATGGAAAAGTCTTCAAAAGCATCGATTTTGTCCCACACCAAATTTATGTAATGCTTCCAACGCTCATTTTTTACTGGAAAATGACCATTTACTTGTTTAACAATAAGCTCGGCATCACCTTTCACAACAAGCACCTTTATTCCCAATGCTTTGGCTTCTCATAGACCTAACAAAAGAGCCTCATATTTGGCATTATTATTGGTATTTTTGAAATCTAGCTTGAAAGAGAAAGGGATATATTGATCATCAGGTCCTTTAAAAACAACACCGGCTCCAGAACCAGCAGTAGCGCAACTACCATCAAATTCCATCGACCAGATGTGCTCATTTCTACTAGGATGTTCACAAACAGGAGGGACTTCATCTGAGAAAATAAGGTAATTACCAAATTCATAGTCTTGAAATAAAATTTGTGCCTTAGGATCATTAGATGGAATTACAGTGTATTTGTTCTTGGCTTCAGGTTCTAGTTTGACCTTTTTCTTCCCGATAGGGATAATGGCTTCTGACCAATCCATCTTTATTTCCCCACCCATGTCTCTACAAAAAGTTCTACTCAAGAGCATACCGTAACTTGCTGGTATGTCTGCTACTAAAATAGTTAGTTTGAGTCTCTTATCAGGATAGGCTTCTAAAACAGCTTGGGCATCTTTAACTTGACCAATTAAGGGAACTTGTTTTCCATCCATTTAATAGCACCTCCCAAAGGTTTTGGTCATGGTTAAACCTAAAGCCTTGGCTACAGACAAGGGCATAACATTATTAGAGGCACCTGATTCTATAATGCAGTTACTCAATTTAAGGCCATTTAAGAGTAGGGAAATATAAAAGGGGTCAGGCTTCCTAGTTTCATCAAATTCACATTTCACTTTAGGAGTAGGAGTGACAGTAGTGTCACTCTGATTCATGACAAATGGTGAAATAACTATAGGAATATTGATTGGATGATCAATTGGGTCAATAGCACATTGGTTAGATTGTAATGAGTCCACAAGGTCACCTTTCACATATTTGACCAACTTGTCTAATTCTTTAGGGTTTAACCTCAGATATTCTGCAGGGGAGATTTGGATAGCAGAAGACTTGCAAAATTCTACAATATCAAAAGAAGACAAGCCAGAATCTTTTTGCACAACCTTAACATTAGGAGTCAAAGGACTAGAAGAAGAAGCATTACTTATCGGATCCCAAGTTTTATGGATAGTATTAGCTTGAGTTGAAGTGCTCTTTGAAAACTTTTGATTTTGAGTAAGCATAGCACAAGCAGGATCCCCAAGGGTGACCAGAATATCTCCTCTTTCCGAGTCAGATTTTTTTTCTAAAAAGTATGAACCAAAGTCGCCAGGTCTATCTTGAGGGAGCTCTTCCATAGTACATTCTCCTAACACATCTTTAGTGGCCTCCATTTGTACATGTCTTTGCATATCAGGGCAAGAATTGCCATCATGATCTGTTGTTAGATGAAAGGAACACATGACAGCTTCTTTTGGTGAAGCTTCTATGGACAATCTTGGTTGATTCAGAGGCAACAAAGGAGTTTTATTGTGCCATTGATTAGGCTACTTTTGGCTGATATCTTGATAAGGAGAAGGGAATGAAGATCCTTGTTTTGGTAATTGCTTTTTCAAGGCAATTACGTCATTCAATAGTCTTTGAACGACTGGATCTGTAGGAGCTGAAGTAGAAGGTTGAGAATGAGAACTCTGAACATATTTTCTCCAATTCCTAGTTGTAATAAGATCATCTTCTAACTCAGTAGCCTGTTCTTGGGCAACAACTAAATTAGCTGGCCTACTCCTTCTTAAGTGAAATCCTATGTCGAGGGGCATAGAATTTACAAAGAAACACTGCTGGTTTTCAGGGGTCGGTCTTTTGGCAATAGGGATTCTATGGATAACTTTGTTGTATCTTGCCACATAATCTCTCATTGGCTCATGCATCTCCTTCTTCATTTGTGTCAATTGTGCTAGCAGAGAATTTTCATCATCAGCCCCTTTAAAATGCCCTTCGAATGCTATCTTCATGGTTTGCTAATTTGTGATTGATCTAGTTGGCAGATGGCCAAACCATTCTGCAGCTCCTTCTGAGAGAGATTGAGCGAAGAGTCTTACTGCTACATCTTCATGTTGTACTTCCAGAATGGCAGTAGCTACATTGAATGCATTCAAGTGCTCATCTACCGAAACTTTACCATCTCCAAAAAATTTAGGTAAGACTTCTTTAATCCCTTTAGGCAGAGGATGATGAGCTCCCAAATTCAAAGGACCAATGGCTGCACCCCATGGCTTAGCCATAACTATACTTGGAAAGATTGTAACTAGAGGTGGTGCTTGAATACCAGACAAAGTTAAAGCTTGCCAGACACTAGAGGACGAAGAAGAATTGGGGGCAGCTTTAGGAGGAGAAGAAGGTCTACTGTTTTCTTTGGGTTTTAAGATGGAAGAGGAGGAAAAATGAAGATTTTGCAAGCTTTCAAAGAAAGTATCAAAAATACCCTCCCTCCTCTGAGACCTGGTGTAAGGTCAAGAATCTAGTATTATTTTATCTTATTACCTCTGAGCAATACTATCAACAACTTGTGCGTCTTGGGTGATCGGGAGTCCTCTCAACCACTCTCCTATATCTTCCTCTTCTTCTAAAACTAGGAGAACTTGTTGATACTGGTGATAGCTGGTCTTTAAACTCCAGGCAACAGTGTTCAAATCAGAAATGATATCCTCTTGAGTGTTTTGAAAATTAAGGTCTGGTTGAATAACAAGAGGTTGCTCCTCTAAATTGGGTATTATCACAGCTGGCAGGACCATAACTTATTCATAAAATAGAGCATTAAAACACAGGTCAACACCGTAAGCGCTCCCTAGTAGAGTCGCAAAAAATATGTTAGTGAACAGATTTGTCTTTTTACAAATAACCTTTAAAGTTTACTCTATCACCCTTAAAAGACAAACAATATCTAACAGTTGGGTAAGTGTATTTTGTAATCACTTCGCTCTGAATTTTATAATAGGTACAGCTCCCTTATATGATATTCAATGAAATGAGAAAATAATTTAATTAATTAGATTTTAACCAGAAAGCTTATAAAGCCAGCAATATCATTCTTTGATGATATGCTTCTGAACAATTATGAAGTAAATATAACTAGGTAATGAATAGGAAGGAAACACAGTCACTTCCGCAATGGCATTTCATGAAAAACATAAATAACTTTTTTGACTGCAGATAATAGATAGCAGATAAAATTCAAGATTTAGATATCATGCATCAGCTGACAAAGATATAAAATAGGCCAAACAATATGCCAACACAGGGCACCTTGCTCTAGATCATAAACAACACATATTCAATAACCTTTAGGTCATATATTTCGGAAATTACTACACAGATAATTGTCTGAAATCAATTTTGTTCACAACCTTCACAATCTGAACTATAATTATCAAAAACTAAATCTATCTGTCAAAGTTTTTTTGAACCCTTCAAAGTTTTAGTAGCCAGAATAAATAGGAACAGAGCACCGAGAGGCCTCCCGAAAAACACGGCCTCTTGGGAAAACAGTTAAGTAACTCATCCATCAGACGGAGGACACATGTCCTTAAAGTTTTAGCATAATAACATAGTAAAAAAAGGGAAACTAGATGGCCAAATCAAGCTCCTTATCTAAGGCATGATCCTCGCTTGTCACTGGACTTCCTTCTTCATCGGTAACCGATTGAGTTAGCTTCCATTCTTTGTATGCTTGAACTAATTCCTTTGCAAGCGACAGGTGCGGGATTTTAGAGTTCACTATTCGGGCCATGGAGGCATCTTTATTCCAGCTCAACTTCTAAACCTTATCAGTAATACTGGATAACTGATCAACACACAAATAAAGCATGGATTCGATCCTTTCTATCTGGGTCAAATCAGAGGCCTTAGGGTGAATATTTTCTCTGATAGTTTTAATAGTTGATTCAAAAGCATCCAAAGCACCTTTCAGTTCTTGTTCACCAAAGACAGAGGGGTAGGTATAAGTGAAATTAATCATTTTCAACTCTGTTAGGGAAGCCTTTTGGATTTGCTTTGCTTCAGCTTCATATTCTTTATTCTCCGTAATGGCACTTCTTATCAAAGCAATACGCCAGCTGATGTTTTTTCTGAGTATGAAGAAATAAGACTCCTCGGCACCTTTAAGTGACTTTTCTGCACAAAATTTATTAAAGTCGTGCCTTTCAATTTCCATAAATTTGGTCATTGCTAACACCCACCTTCCTTCATCTGTGCCCCATACTTGACGTTGAGCCTGCAGTTCCCCTATCATTGTTTCAGTGTTATGAACAATTGAATGGGAATCTTTAATATATTATCTACCATTACTGAGCACTTGAGCCATCCATTCATCAACTAAAGAAACTAAAGTTCATCCCCTTTGAACTTGATTCAGCAGAGTCTTACTTTCCTCGAAATTGGGATCGAACACTTGAGAAGACTGAGACAATGGGATAGCATCAAAGTTGCAGAATGCATTAATAAACTGAGAAAGTGAAACAATGATCTATTTCAACTCTTTCTTCTCTTTGTTATCCTGCACCGATGTAATCAACATTTTTTGGGTTGTTTCTTTGAATAGGTGGTTTTTCCCGGCTCTGTCCATTGTTCCCAACTCAATTTTGGTGACTTCAAAATCCTCAACCACCACATCTTGCTTCTTTTCCTTTGGCCTATAAGTAGCGACCTCGGCTGTCCACTTCCCAGTCTTAGCATCAGCAAACATGCACGCTATGCTTTTTCACCTTCTTGGCTTTAGGGGCTTTCTGAGCATACTTACTCACAATATCTTTCACTGGTATTGACACAGGAATCATAATCTTCTTCTTATTGACTGAAGAAGTTAACCATTTGGGCGTGTCACTGGTTGTTGCTGGTTGGGGACAAACTTTAACAGGAGTATCCATTAAATCCAGGGTTATATCTTCAAGATCAAAAATATCTTTCCCAATTTGGTCATCATCACCAATTTGATAATTCAAGTCTTCAAACCTGTCATCTTCCAGATTAACTGTCTCCGTCTGTTCTTTACTCATCTTTGCCTTCTTTTGTGATCGGGAGTGCGACCTAGCGATACGTTGAGGAGAGACCACAGATGAAAGTTCCACAATAGACTTCTTTTTAGATTCTTTCTTCTGCTGCTTACCAAATGAACCTGCATTATCAGATGTTTTAGGCATATTAGAAACAATGGGGGGAGAAAATAAAATTGAAGATTTATTTCTAGTCATTTTAGGACTGGACTGCTCTTTTTTTGCTTGTAGCCATTTCTCAGTTAATTTGAGAACATGTTGTGTTTTGCTTTGAATTTAATCTTCTTCCTCCTTTGACCAATCAACATCTACCTCTTCAGTATCCAGAAGTCTTTTGAAATTAGGCTCAATCAAATCAGAACCATCATCAGTTACTCCTTCTATGATGAACTGTATTCTCATGGATAGAATTTGGGAGATGTAGAGTCTACTATGGCTTCTGGTCATGACTTGAGATTCATTTACACAATCCTCCCAGAAATCCTCGAAATGGGGAACTGGAAAATTGTGAGACCTTAAACCCAGGCTGCCGCTAGCAAAATTTTTGTTATCAAAGCCTGTTCTCTCTGTGTAGTACTTGAAATCAAAATGACCAAGGTCACTTCTGATACTTATGGCATCTTCAAAGGTTAGACATGAAAGTTTTCCTAGCTGCAATGGGAATATTTTCTCACCTCGGTCTCCAGGAAGGAAACATTTTAACACAACAGTGAGCTATCTATAGATTTCAATAAAGATGAAACAATCAAATGCATATCTAGGCAATTTGGTAGGGGCATCCTCAAAACCACCAATCCTTAAATAAGAGAACCTAGGGAATTGAATATAATAACTCCCAAACCTAGTCACAAAGTGTTGAGCTTCTGAGCTCATCCTCCTGGACGAATCTCCAGACATTTCAAAGCAAAGCTTTCCTATAAAAGTGTAATGAACTCTCCTATAATTCTGAGTCACACTATCTTTGGGAAGCATAGAGAAATATTCAAACACACACATGCCATCAATCTGAGGCTCGTGAACCATGCCATCCCATATCCTACTGAATGCTAGGCAATAAATCAAATAAGAAGACATATAAAAGCTACAGCCAGTATGCTTGGAACTATTCAACTGTTCTCTCATAGATTCTATAATTAATTCAGCCCAATCCAGTTTATGTTTACCCTTTTAAAATAATTTCTACATAGCAGAATAACCAGTCTGAAAATAAGGAAGCCTTGGGTGACCCTCTAACTCTGTGCAGCATTACCATGATATCACTAATGTGCGGATGCATGTGATTTCTGTTTAACTTCTTGGGCAAATGGGAACCTCCTCTCTGGGCATTTAACAACCAATACTTAGCTATGGAAGTACAGTTTGCATCAGCATTAGGCTTGAACTTAACTAGGGATTGGGCATGATAAAAAGCTGAAAAAGTCTGTTCTTGGATTTGGAAAGTCGAAGCAACAATTCCTCTATTCACAGCCATTAACACTTCGCCATTTCTGTTAAGAATTAACTCAGTTCGCTGGTCATAATGTTTAATACATTCATTGACAAGCTCAGGGAACACCACTGCAGGAGGGAAGCACGCGGCTATACATAACCCACTACTCAAAATTTCCATAGAAGGGAAATTTTCTTCAACACATGTAGTAAGTCTATCAGCTATCCCTTCAATATCATACCCTTCTAGATCTATGTCTGTTACAATAGAATTTTCGCAGACCAAACTAGACACATTCCCAAAGAAATGAAATGCTGACTTCATTCTTGCCAGAATAGACTGCAAATTGCTATAGAAACCCCCGTAAAACTCACCATCTTTTAAATTTAAACATTGGAAGAGTGGCAGCCTGACTTACCTTGATCTTTGAGGAAAATTCTACAACTGGAGCTCCGAAAAACCCTTACCTCCACTCTTTGCGCAGCAACAACAATTCAAAAATAATGAATACCAAGAAGAGATTTTAAAAGAAACATCTTGAATGAGTAATTAATTACACATAATTAAGACAATAATATCTCGAAGAGAGAAGTGACCGTTCCCACACGCGATCATTTACTGCCACTTTGCACAAACTTTTATGTTGCACGAATTCCTCATTAATTCATCAGCTTGGACATGACTTAACCACCGCCAAAAGCCCTCTTCATTAAAAGCTTTACCTGAGTGGGGTCCACATCTGAAAAGATGGTGGTTGTCCTTGGTTTATGCCACCTGTCACTTTTTAAAGATCCTTAAACACTCTTGAACACCCTTGAACACTCTTGAACTAAGTTCAAGGATGTTCGTATGTGTTCACCACGGTTCAAGCCTGTCCCTTAATATCCTGCCAACACTTTAGTACAAAGAGCCAAAATACCTCATCTGATAACCTTCCACCCTTGATCGACCAAAGTTCTATAGGTTGCAATCAAGAAACATCTCCTTTAGAGAAAATGCTAATCACCCGCTTCTGCTTCATTAAAAATATGAACGAGTTTGAACACCCTTGAACACTCTTGAACCGAGTTCAAGGCTGTTCATAGGTGTTCAAACCTGTTCAAAAGATACGTTAGCAAAATACTTTTCTCTTTTTAACAAGTAACGAAGGAACATAGGGGAGGTCCTTTCGGTGGGATTTTAAACATGAGTGCTAGGGCAGTTTGAGATACACAAAATAACAAGGCGACTCTAAAAAAGTAACACTAAGGACAAAGATCAAGATTTGGACTAACAGACCCCAAATGTCTTTCGGCAGTTCACACCTACCACACAAGACCTTCAAGATTTTTTGTGGTCTCAGGTCTCAACCCTGTCCATACACCCTATTTCAGAAATAGGGCTTTTTCAAGCTTTTTAGACCAGTCTTTGGTTTCAAAACTTGGTAACTTGGTTTCTTGGGCACTCCTTGTTCTTGAGCACCTGCACAACATATATCAACACATCCATGGCCTTCTTGGCTCATGACATCATCCTCCTGCATTTACTAAATACTTCTTCATAGCCTTCCTAGCCAGGCTTCATCCACAGCTCACCTAGGGCAAGACCTTAAAAATAGGTGCACACACTTCCAGAGCTCCATCTTCTAGAATATTGAAGCTCCATGGAGCTAGTCTCCATTCCCAATTGGTCATACAAAACCAATGGTGGGAAATGGAGTTAGGTCCACATCTTTGCCTCACTGTCAAAACTGAACAGCAAACTGTAATAAACAAACTAATTTACAAAAAGCAAAAGAAAAGTAACTAAAGAACAAGATAAGTATTGGAATAACTCTACAACATGCCCAACAAGAGTCTTAGATGATCATAGTCCTAAATCTAATCCATGCACAACAAGAAATGAACAATTTTCTTCAAATCTGCTGCTCTGTCATTCAAAAACTCCTTGGCTCCAAAACTCAAAATCTGTACAATGACTTCCAACCCTTCAATTTAGGGTTTTCCTTCCTGATATCCCCTCAACACACGTGCCTAACTCCTTGGATCAACTCAATCCAACTAAAACACTGAAACCCTTAAGACAACTAAAAATGTTGTCAGCAACTTTGAAAAGTTGCTAATGTTGCATAGCAACATTTTTTACATCTTTTACAAATTTGCACTTTGCAAGTGTTTTAACACTAACCCAACCTATCTAACCTTAGTTAGACCTCTTAGGGAATCATAGGACCCTAAATACATGAAAAACATCAAATTGACACTTGACAACATTATCAAGTACAATGCAATTAATTAGCCAAAATGAAGTACTTTAACCTAACAAAGAACACAAACTAAGAACTACTTCACACCACACTTGGTCCACATGACCTTATATAATTATAGTGCCCTTCAAGAGGGTCTTTAACATTTTCACACACCAAAAACAACATGAGACAACCAACTGACTAGCTTCTCAGGGGTGCTCCTGCACCAGTAGGAGAGAGGCTTGCTACAATGGAGAAGATTTCCTTCTAGGATACTTTGGATGCTTGGAAAATGCTTGAAATCTTGATCTTGAATGCTTGGATGTGAAATTGTAGGATATCTCTTGAAATCTTGATCTTGGTTACTAATATGAGGAGAGATGGGTTGCTTTTATACCTCTCACAACATTTCAGGGCTCAAAACTCAAAGGATGTCGACAAGAATTTATAAATCTCACTAAACCAATGAGATGGGCCCCTGATTCAAATTCTAGGGAAAAAAATAGGGGAAGAAGTCAACTTAGGTGTCCATTTTGTGAGAAGAGAACACCCAAGGCATCCTGTGCCTGCCAAAAGAGGATGAAATTTGATTTGGGAGTTGAAAAGATGGAAAGAAAGCCAAAAAGGTAGGTAGTACAAGTCTGGATCAAGCATAACAGACATGAAATCTTGAAACAACAAAAATGAGGCATGATTGAGAATATAATTATAAGTGCTTATAATTTAGGATGGTATAGGGTCAATATATCCTAAACCACCCTTATATTTTGGTTGAATACAATGACTCGAAGAGGTAGTGATAAAACTACCATCACCATCCCATTTTGACCAAATAAATTTTCTATAAACATGGGATGTAATGAAAATTTTATTAGAAACTTGAATGTTACCCACTAAAGATAAGAATTTTTTTCCCCAATTAAGTAATTTATGTTTTTAGGTTGTTTAAGAACCACTCCAAGATATAAAAAAAAGAGACTCCTACACCTAAGCATATACCAGAATATCTCCTTGTTCTTAAATTGCCTATACTCTTTAGGAACACACTTACATTTATTTCTAAATTGAGACATCATGAATTTAATCTTGTTGTCCACTACCTGAGATCCAGAGATGAGACGATGTAATGATAGGATGTCTAATGTGTTATTTAAATCATCTTAATGATTGTTAACCAACTGATGAATGTGATGATGAAGACCGAGTTCAATAGAATACAAGTAAGTAGAATGGTTAGATCAGTTGTTATTTTGTCATTGATGTCAAGAAATTGATTTTTGGTTTATATTAAGTTGTCATATCATTCAAGAGGAACTAAATTGGGCAGATAATAAAGATCAGACAATGATGAGGTACGATTGGTATTGTTGGTAAAAAAATTTGTCCTTCAAAAAGAAAAAGAAAATAATGACTAAAAATGCCCAAATGAAGGCACAAATGCTACCAATAGTTGGATGAGTTATCATTGATTGATAACTCTCCTTTGAATTGAGAGGTTCAACTCCCTCCAAGAAATATTTTCAATGAATTAAATAATAGATTATGTCTTTGACCAGAAGACACAAAGGCTATGCTAACATTTACCCATAGACATGAAGTGAATGTGATTATCAGATCTTCAACTAGACAATGAGAGAAAGAATAGAAAACAACCCCAAGACCATTTATCAAGCCTTTCACATAACAAAAGAGGTAAGAGGAATTAAATAATTTATTTAGTGAATGATGAGTTTGTGAACTGACTGATTCACAATCACATAAGTACTTGACATAATAATGTAGAAACTGTATTCAAAATAAGGAGAAAAGACCGCATAATCAATTTCAACTAGGAAATAAATACTCAAACCTCAATATCTGACATAAATATACTCCTCTTTATTCTGAAAACATAACAAAATAACCACAGGATTGCTTGTCCCTGTCATTACAATCAAGCGGCAAAAAAGATGAAAATAAATTCCCTCCATCTCCATCTATTACAATACCATCTAGAAAATATTCTTCCCCCCCTTTCCTAGCCACAAGACTCCCTGGAAAAATAAAAAAACCCTTGGTATCTCTTTTACTCATATATTTATCTTTCCTCTGCCCGATAGGTCTGCCCTTTCAGTTATTAAAATTGATTCTTGAAAAATATATATTTTCATCTTTAACATAAAAGTCTCCTTTCAACCACTCGAAAGATTGCATATACTATTTAATTATAGGGATTAGACCTTATTATAATACCTTCAATATCATTATATGATATGAAAATTTCCCTTTAGATATCTTATGCATCTGCTTTTGACACATGGAAATTTGTTGAAAACAACCAAAAGCACAAAACGTGACTGTTATTTTTATGATAATTTTACACACCTGCAGTATGAAGAAAATAAATTTTATTTTAGGAATCCCTATGGAAATCGCTCCAGTGGAAGTCCGTGAAATGTGCCTTTGCATAACATAGCTGAAATCGAGAATAACCCAATGATTAAATTGAAATTTATGCCCCCCTCATTGAGACCCATTTTTCAGCCAGCATATTGTTTTTAGAAACATCCCATGTTCATGGAGTTGTCAAAGTTTACTATGTAAAGATGAATAGAAGTGAGAACCATAAAACACCATGATGTTGTAGATGTTATAAAACTTTCTTCAGGTTGAATCCAATGGTGATATGAAAAATCATTAACATTTAATGGCATCATCATCACAACAGGCATATAGTGGAAATTAAGGGTTTTAAAATGACGCAAAAAGTCTGATCACACTTTTATGAAAAAATTTTGTTGGAAAGTGATCAATTTTGGGTAAAGTGATTCACTTTCTGGTTTTCATTTATGGCAACACATCTGGTTTATAGATTGATTCCTATAAAGTTAAGTTTTGCTAACTCAGAAATTGGCTAAGTACAGAAGCAAAGATACAAAAGTATTTTAGGTATCAAAGATCAAGATCGATGAGTTATGACATGCGAGATTAGAGGAAGATAGTACGGGGTATGCGTGACCTCCACCTAAGATCAATTTTGTTTTGGTAATTTTTACAACAAGTTAGAGATAATTGAAGACAGACAGACTGCAACAGAATAGTGATAGGAGCAGTTGGACAGTAGCGATGATTAATGGAGTATGATGTGGACTCCTGGCAATCGGAGTTGGATTATGGTTGATGATAACCTATAATTTGACTATGTAAGAGTGCTGACTATGCATTTGATATTTACTTTATTAAATGTATTTTGTATTGAAAGTCGACTATGCAATATTTGCATTGAGAGCCGACTTGGTGAAAGAGAAAGATATATATGTAACATATTTTTGTGGAAGTAAAAGAAGAAAGAGATATGGATTGATGAGATGATATAGATGCAAATGTTAGAGTAGAGGATGACAGAGTTTATTGATGAGCTATAAACAAGAACTATCTAAGCATTAGAGATGCTTGTTATTCTTTACTGAGAACATTTTGTAACGGAATTTTATTGTAGAGTTGTATGCTCAGTTGGCCCCTAACAGGGTGTTGTGAACCTTTAACAGGGTTGTAATTCCTTTAACAAGGAAATGTGCTATGTAATATTCAGCTCCTAACAAGGACACTATACTTTAGTGCATGCTTGTGAGTATCATCCCCACTGGAGTTTTCCCTTGGCCAGGGTTTCCTTGACAACAAATAATGGTGTTATGAGTTCTATGTTATTTGCTTATGTTCTTTTCATTTCTGCAAGCTTATGGTTAATGTTTAATTGGTTGAAGATTTTAATTAAGTATAGTAATACTGATTCACCCCCCTCTCAGTATTATCCAATCCTAACAATTGCTGTCAGAGAGTTTGGCCCTTGGAGAGAAAGTCTAACAACTTAAGGGAGATCATAATGGATTTGGATAGTTTGCAAGAGAACTTTGATGTTGCACTTGAAGACCTTGACAAAGCAAAAGAAGAGAATAGAGAATTGAGATTCAACATTCGTAGAGATGATAAATTTATAAACAAAATCAAGGAACAAATTGAACTTTCCAAAAGTCAAAGACAAGATCTTATGGTTCAGATAAAAGAGGATTCAGATGAAGATAATTCAGATCAGATAAAGCAACTTAAAGAAGAAAATGAAACCCTAAAACTTGAGAATGAGGCTATGACTAAATAAATTGAGATACAAAAGGATACTAAGAAGAAAGTTGAAGAATCTCTAAACAGTGTATTAGATGAAATGAAGAATGAGACTGACAAATGCAAGAACAAGTATCTAGAACTGGAGAAATACAATTAGATCATAAAAGGTGAACTTGTTGAAGCAAAGAAACACATTGAGAAACTCCACACCAACAATGATTTGATCGATGAACAAAGAGACAAATACAAACCTAAAGGTGATATGACTAGTATTGGCTTTAATGAAGCTGAATGTTCAAAGAACTAGGAAGAGAAATCTAATGAGAAGATTGATGCTAAAAAAACTACTATTGAAGAACCTAGAGAGCAGATCAAACCCTTCAAAGGTAGATGCTTTGGTTGTAACAAATATGGACACATGAAGAGAGACTGCAGAGGTAATGCCCCTTTTAAAAAAATTCTAGTTATTGTTTTAATTGCAATGGATATGGGCACAAGAAAGCATAATGCAGGAAACCTAATCAACATGTATATAAACAAGACAATGGAAGAGAACCTACATGCTATAAATGCCATAATCTTGGACACATTGTGAAGTATTGTAAGCTGCAAGAAAATTAGGAAAGAAGACCTCCTTTATGTTACAAATGCAATAATCCAGGACATATAGCAAAGTTTTGCAGGTATAAGGGAGTAAATCATAAAAGAGTACCACCTCCTATGAATTCAAAGAAGAGTGGAAGTGATATTGGCAAGAGTTTTGCAGATTTGAAGAATGATTTTGACAGTTATTTCAAGAAAGAAGAAGATAACAACAGTGGTAAAATTTGGAAGATCAAAGAAACCAGTGAGGCACTAGTTCAGGGAGAGAAAGTAGATGCTACTAGATCTTTGCCTAATGGCAGCAAAGAAGAATCGACCTAATTGGCCGATTATGGCCTTAGGGGGAGCATTGGATACAGATATCAAAATATATCTAGCCCTGAATTTTGTGGATTGAGCTCGAGTGAGCTTAGGTATGAAAATGGATGACATAATGAAGTATACATCTAAGAGCACAACATCAGCCGATGCATATATTGTGATCATGAAGATTTACAACTGACTGGACAGTATTGAGTGAAATAAACCCTTCTAACTTAAACTTGTATAAAGCACCATACAATGATCTATTTCCTTACCATTTGACAAGAGTGACCTAAGGAGATCAGAGAGAAAAGGAACTCGGTCTATTCTATAATTTTTGTGCATGATCGATTGAAGCAAAAACTCAGAATTCAGCAAAATTGAGGTATTTACATCATCTAGCTATGGATGCACCTATTATTTACGATGTTGTAGACCGATCTAGGTATAAATTTAAGAAACATCCATTCAAGTCCTGTGAAGAAGATCCCGAAGGAGCATTTTCTTAAACCCCTTATGGTGTATTACATGTAGAATCTATATTAGGGCTTACATACATTGTAAGTATGATATACTTGGTACTGATGAGATTTCCACTGAGATGGAGTATATGACTGAGAAAGGAATTATGAGAGATGAATACAAATACATTGATCATGGTGGTACCCTAAATTTTGAGAATTTAGAAGTCCCAATCCATTATCAAGAAGCAAGTTTCTCCATACTAAAAAAATTAAAGGAAGGAAGCTTTATGACACAAATAAATAGAACTAACTAATC
>MU223806.1:201906-216321 GCA_018584345.1 Thuja plicata | reverse complement strand
ACCTCTAAGAGTCCAAGGTGACTCATGGGACACTTGTACCAAGAGTCCTCATGAGGAATGAGTCCTTCCCCTTTCCTCTCCATGGTCTTTGTGAGACACTTGACATGTGTCTTTCCCTTCCATCTTCCTCTCCCCTATGTCAATGTAGGAGGAACATCCCCCCTATTCTTTCTCTCAAATTTCAACTATATCCCCTTTTCTCTCAACCCCTTCAACCAAGTCAATAGCAACCCTAGGATCTTCCACCTTTCACTCTCCACCCTAGGATTGTGCCACCTAGGTTTAGGTCCTCCAAAATCCTATAAAAGGAGCCTCATTCCCCCTTTGTGATCTAGTAGTGAGCATTCAAGCTATAGGTAATCAAGCATTCAAGTGATCAAGTATTCAAGCACTCAAGCATTCAAGCAATCAAGCATTCTCACAAGCATTCCATCATCCATTTCAAGCAATCAAGAATTTCCACAAGCATTCCATCATCCATTTGCATAATCAAGGTTTTAGACCATTTTGCATTCATTCATACAATCTCCACACTTTGGTAGCATCTTGGACAAAAGAGCTTCATTTGGAAATCTGAGAGCTCAACATACATTCAAGAAACCAAAGCTAGGAGGGCAATGGAGACAAGCTGCATTGGGTAGGTGAAGGTAACTTTATTGTTTTGCTTCATTAAACTTGTAATCTTCATTGTGTTTGCATTTAGATTGATTTATTAGTTAGATTGATTAATATCTCATTTAGAGTAGTTGCCCATCTATTTTGCATACAGGTAGATTGTCCACCTCCTCCATCACAACAGGCATCACAAACTGAAAACATTACTCCTAGAGCAAACACTAGGTCTAGCAACCAAAAATCATCTATGGAACCAAGCACAGTGAGAGAAGAGAAGAAACCTGAGAAGAGTAATCAAGCATGGAAGCCTAACTTGAAGATGATAGAGAAGAGAGCTATAGAACAAGGGAAGTTAGTTTCAATTGACAAATACTATGGTAGGTATGATGAGACTGACAAACATAAAATTGAATATGTTGTAGTTAATCACCTACTTGTTTTCAGAAAGACTCTATTGGAAATTGGGGACAACATACCTGAAGAATTGTATGGGAGATTAGAGACAAGGAAACAGTTAGCTCAAATTGAAGATGAAACAATAAGGAATCAGGAAATTGACAACATGCTGCCTGTTATATATTTTCAAGAAAGAGAGAGAATATTCAAGGAATTGAAACCTTTGTTGAGGACTAAGGCAAGACTGCTAAAAATCATGGCAAGAAAATATGATGAAGTCACTGAGGAAACTCAGAAGGCACTAGAGAAAATATTGATGAACACTACTCCTGAGAAGCCTCTATCTCCTAAAACCACTTTGCCTACACCATTAGGAATGGGAGAAAGTTCAAAGATAGCCGAGGCAAACGCTGAGAAGAGAAAAGTTGATTCACAACTAGATTTCTATGTTTCTAGTGTGCCTGTGACACTTGATAAATCACATGATGAAATGACCCATTTGCAGGGAATATGGACAACACTATTGCAGATGAAGCATAGCAGAAAGAGGAAGAAGAGCAGACAGAGGAGGAAGAGCAGAAAGAAGTAGAAGAGTAGGAGGATGAACAAAAAAGAGGTAAACACATCCTCCATCTCATTGTTGGAAAGAAAAGATAAAACAACATAAGTTAATGTTGACTACATGGATGAAGATGAGCTAGTAAAATTAGCTTTTACCACACTAACTAAAGTCAAAGAAAGATCAGAACAGAAAGGTGATAAAAAGGCTAAAGTAATTACTAGGGCAATTGATACTATGAACAAATTGCTTCCAGTACCTATTTTTTTCCAACACAGAGATGACATTGAAAATCTAAAGATAACACTTGATGAATTTGATGGATATTATGAGAATTTGATAAAGATTGCAGAAGAGAAGGCATAAAAGAACTATTTAGAGAAGAAAATTTATGAAGTTTGCAATTCTATTGAATGGAACTTAGGCATTCTGAAAAACTTGTTTGACAAATGCAAAGAGTTGCATTGCATATGGAAGGAAACTATTTAGTTATTGTATGAATCCTATTAGGCATGTTCATAACGTTGAAGACATTATTGACAAGGAGAGGGCAACTCTGAACAATATGATGGGCAGTTGTGAAACCTCTTCACAATCCGTAAAGGAGTTAGACAAGGAAGTAACAAGAATTTTGGTGAAACTCAGTGTATTGGATATTGAGAAAGGGAGATTATTAACAAGATTCAATTTGCTGAAGAGTTTAATCACTCCTAAGCTATCCATACTTGAGGCACACCTATCAGACTTAGAGAAAGTTATAGAGTCATTGACTAATTCTATGCCTACAGAGGTGAAAGAAGCAGAGACCACATCATTTTAATTGAATGGGCTAATTCATGTTAGTTAAATATTGTTTAAAACATGGAGTACATAAGTGAAGATCTTGGAAGATTCCTTTCAAGATATTCTGAAACTGGTGAGCAAGCAATAATCCTATTATTTTGTATGCACCTTTGTCATTGTTGTCAAAGGGGGAGAAGAGAAGAAAAAATGAATGGGAGAAGAGATAAGAATGAATGGGAGAAGAGATAAGATGGAAGTAATAAGGAAGGAGAGAAAATAGAGGAGACAGTTTTGTTTTGTTGGAACACTTAGTCATTTTTTTTTGTTAAAGTGTTGCCATCAATGCCAAAGGGAGAGATTGTTGGAAAGTGGTCAATTTTGGGTCAAGTGATTGACTTTTTGGTTGTTATTTATGGCAACACATCAGTTTTACAGATCGATTCCTATAAAGTTAAGTTTTGCTAACTCAAAAATTGACTAAGTACAAAAGCAGAGATACAAAAGTATTTTAGGTATCGAAGATCAAGATTGATGAGTTATGACATGCGAGCTTAGAGGAAGATAGTATGGGGTATGTGTGACCTCCACCTAAGATCAATTTTTTTTGATAATGTTTACAACAATTTAGAGAGAATTGAAGACAAACAGACTACAACAGAACAGTGATACAAAGCAGTTGGATAGTAGCAATGATTAAGGGAGTATGACGTGGACTCCTGACAATCAGAGTTGGATTATGGCTTATGATAACCTATAATTTGACTATGCAAGAGCGCCGACTATGCATTTTATATTTACTTTATTAAATTTATTTTGTATTGAAAGCCAACTATGTAATATTTGCATTGAGAGCCGACTTGGTGAAAGAGAGAGATATATATGTAAGATCTTTTTGTGGAAGTAAAAGAAGCAAGAGATATGAATTAATGAGATGATATAGATTTGAATGTCAGAGCAGAGGATGGAATAGATCATTGATGAGCTATAAACAAGAACTATCCAAGCATTAGAGATGCTTGTTATTCTTTACTGAGAACATTTTGTAACAAAATTTTATTGTAGAGTTGTATGCTCAGTTGGCCCCTAACAGGGTGTTGTGAACCTTTAATAGGGTTGTAATTCCTTTAACAAGGAAATGTACTATGTAATATTCAGCTGCTAACAGGGCTAGGTCTCCTAACAGGGACACTATACTTTATTGCATGCTTGTGGGTATCATCCCCACCAGGGTTTTCCCTTGTCCAGGGTTTCCTCGACAACAAATAATGGTGTTATGAGTTCTGTGTTATTTGCTTATGTTCTTTTCATTTCTGCAAGCTTATGGTTAATGTTTAATTGGTTAAGAATTTAATTAAGTACAATAATACTGATTCACCCCCCCTCTCAGTATTATCCAATCCAAACACTTTTATGTCCATTGCAAATATAAATTGATACCATGTCTTCAACAGACTTTCCTCTCCATACACATTTATCATATAGGAAGGGAACTGTATTCTTTCCAGAGCCTCCAATTAGACCTACATCAAATAACCTTACTGCCTTTGATTATGTCTCTAGTTCATAATTTTGAACTATTCATATTGAGTCTATTCTTTCACACCCATCGAACCATTTTGAACTAGCATGAACTGGACTTGGAACTTTGAACCCATGGGAGATGGAAAATTGAACTTTGAACCTTGAACTTGGAACTTCTTGGTTTGAGGTTCAAATTCAATAGGTCCTCTTACAATGTTGTCCCCTTACAAAGCATAACTTAATAACAACATTATTAATAAAAACCGCTATAAAGGGTGGAAATTTTTTGAGGAAATTTATCAATGAGACTTGAGTTTAAAATTTTTAAAAGTTGGGTGCCAAAGTTAAGCCAACAGGTATAATTGTTTTTACTTAATATTTGATGTTGTTAAGTCGGTAAAGCATAAAGATCAAGTCGGTAAAGGGAACAAGCCTAGTTACCCAGCAGTGAAAAGTCTATTGGTAATGTGAAGTGTTAGTCAGTCGAGCAAAGCAAAGTCAATCACCAAGCGAAGTTGAAAACTGAGCAAGGTCAGTTACCGAGCAAGGTTGGTAACCGAGCGAAGTCAGACACTGAGTGAAGATAGTCACCGAGTCACTGAGCACAGAACAAATTTTGAACATAGATTGAATTCAAGGAGCAGAATGAATTTAATGCGAAGGTGCGAAGAGCTATAAGATGCTAAGGATAACGATGAAGTTTGTTACAAGATTTACGATCATGAAAAATCAAGTTGAATATCTGAGATGAAGATTAAGTGGAAAAATTAAAGTTGTGAGTTCCAAGAAAAGTGCAAGCCATGAGGCAAAGGTTAACCATTTAACCAAGTTGTAGATACATTGAATCAGTTCATAAGAGATGATCTGTCAGCTCAGCGTAATTGAAGAAATACCTAATCAATGAGATTAAGAGGCAAAATAGAGGCCTATATATTAATGAGTCTGTATGTTTATACAGAGATGCTAGCGAGTTGAAGAGTTGAAGTGCTACCGAGCATAGTAGAGAAAGAGGTGAAGATCTAGTCCATAGGAGAGACTAATGAGTTTTTGATGCCAGTAGTTTCAGAGAGTGCACAAGGGATCTGATCAAGCAAAAGGTAGTTGCAGAATCACAGATCAATTCAGTACACTGTTTCTTACTAATCTTTGTAACATAAAGTCTCTTAACCGAGTGGACCTAATAAGTCTTTCTGTAAATCCTTGTAAAAGGTGACATTCTAGGATGAATGTTTAAAGAACTCTAACTAGGCCACTCCTAACAAGGTGAATATATTAACAAATCTAAGGTAAATCCCCTAAGAGGGTCACATCTAACAAATGTGCATTGTTATCTTTAACCAGATTAGATCTTAACCGAGCATACTTCAGAAGAGTATTTCTTTTTGCGGGTAACAATTCCCATGAAGGTTTTTCCCAAATCGGGTTTCCTCGTTAAATCTGGTGTTACCTGTGATGCTTGATAATTGTGGATGTTAGTTGCTTATGTTATATGTTATTTATCAAGTTTGTGAAGTGTTTACAAGTTTCATTTGTTGTTGTTATTTGAGTTACCGAGTTGAATTAGAGAATTAATTTTTAAGTGTTAAGTTTCAATATTTTCTGATTCACCCCCCTCTCAGTAAACCATCATTTGGTAGGGCAAACCAACAGTCTAATGTGTTCTTTAGCTCATCTTCAAAATTTGGCATAATTAACATATTATCATCAATAAAATGTGAGTTAATAGCCACCTTGTTTCGAGGAATAGAAGTCCCATTAATATGTTTCATCTGATTAGCTCCTTGAAGAAGGTAACCCAAGACATCAAATGAAAGTACATATAAGAAGGGTGATAAAGGTAGCCCTGCTATAGACTATTATAATTCAAATGGTGTTGTCAAAGTATTGTTAATCACTAATTGAGCATTGGCATCCTAGAATAACATTTGCACACATTTTTGTAATTTAGGCCCAAATCCCAACCAATGTAGCGTTTTAAAGATGAAATCCCAATTGTATGCGCCATTCACTTTATCAAAGTCTAACATGACCAACAAAGCATTTTGGTTTGATTGTTAAGTCCATTCAAGAGTCTCCCAAGCTAACATTAGGTTGTCCAAAATAAATTTGCCTTTAATGAACCCAATTTGCTTAGCTCTAACAATACCTCAGACCCCAAATCTAATCTTGATAGCCAAGACTTTTGCAATAATTTTATAAGATATGTTTAATAAAGTGACCGTTCCCTAACCAACAATGGTCATTTCATTTTTCTCTTTTGGAATCGATTTTTCATGTTTGGTCCTAAAGATTCATTATGAAATTCCTCCAATGAAGCATAGAAAATTTCTCTTTGATATGGCCCCACATAATTTGATAAAATTTAGCTAGTAGGCCATCAATACTTAGACTCTTATAAGGTTTCATAGAAAAAAGAGTACGTTCAATGCCCTCCAATGGCTGAATATGATCTACATAATTGTCGTATCTAGGATCAATTTTACTAGGAATATAATCCCTAATAATCTCTTCCAAAGTTTGTTGCACATCAACCCAATTTTATCCTCTTTAAATAGATTTTCACATTTTTTTTGAAAGTCATAGAAATTTTAGTAGGATTAGTGTGAAGTCCTTGCTTATATAAAATGATATCGATTCTCTCTCTTTTATTCTTACAATTAAGATATTTAAAGAAGATTGTTGATCCTTTATTTCATTCTCTGATCCAATGAAGTCTAGCTCTAATATTGGCACCTTGCCCTTTGTAATTACCCAAGTTTATTAGATGGGTTTCAAGCGCAACAATGGAGATTTGATTTTTTCCATTACACAGATCAAGATCTAACTATTTCCTAACATGTGTCAAGCTTCCCATGGAGAGATTTTTCTCTACATTTTTGTCTCCAAGCCAATATTTGGCCAAAGGAACAAAGGAATTAATAAATTGATTCAAGGAAGCACATCGTCACTTGATCCAAGAGCACGTTTCTTAGGGTTTAGGAATAAGATTCCAAATCCATTTTAATGCAACAACACATTCAAGATTCTTTAAGTGACAAATATTAAGTGTATATGAGAGTTTAGAAGGAGGGTATAACTTTTGAGAAATGGAAAAAGTGTGGAAAATAGAAAAATGATAAAAAATGGTAGTAGAGTAATCTACTAGCACAAAATCCCTTGAAGAATGGTTTTCCAATTAGAAATTGTGGAAAAGATAAAATCTGTCCAATCTACTCATCTTTCTCTCACTACTAGATCTCCCAATAGATCATGTAAACCAATTATTTGCATTACTTAAAGACTTGTTCTAGATAGGGCTGGCTACTCCAATTAGATTTCAATAGAATACCCATCTTTCAAATTCTTCATTGTAGAGTCAACTTCGATTCTCATGATATTCTACCATATTAAAATTCCCTCCAACACCTAATCAAGGTTTTTAGCCATCCAATCCCAAAGAAAAGATCTAGTTTTAGATTCATTAGGAACATAGATATAATAAAAACTTATAGATTATTCTTTGATAAAAGAGACACAATTGTATGAAGATCCTAAATATATTTTGAATCAAGAAAACCTTAATTTTAATTTCTTATTTCTAAATGCTACTTCTTTCATATATGAAAGTGGTAGGGTTGTGATTGGTCTTTGTAATTTTTTTTTCTTAATGCAAATTTTGTCCCACAAGAATAAAGATAAGGTCTTTCATTTATAGAATAAAATAAGTGGCTAGGGCCTTAATTTTTATTTTTTTATGAATAGTTTCTAGTTTCTGCTTCCGGTTAGATGCCATGTGAACTCTCGCAAGGTGATTTTTATGTCCCTCAGCCCCTTTTGTGAACATGTAACTTTTATATTAAATTAATAAGAAAAGCACTATAATCATTGGGGCCCAAACTTTGCTTTGCTCAATGAAAAAAAGGAAAGCCCAAATACATTTTGCTCCTTTTTGTTATAATTTTGGACCGTTTTACCTTTGGTAGAGCTAGATGATAGATTTAAAAGCCCAAAATGACCACTGACCTCGATTATGATCCGACCTTGCGATAGTATAGATCCATGGCTGCTCTTAGGGCAGTTTGTCGTCCGCATATGGTCGCCTCCTTAATTTGCTGCACCAGGCAAAAGACCTTCCATTTTAAGACTCGTCCATCGAAATTCAGGCCTATTAGTGTCTTGCCTAGTATGCACCACAACAGGCAAAGGTCTGAATTGGGTTTTCGTTTAAACAGTAGGGGAATATCAACCATGGCATCCGCTTGGAATTCTCAACAATCACCATATGAAACTCTTGGTAAGATTATACTGCCACTCTCAACTCAATCTGTTAGCAATCCCATTCCACTTTTGGTCTCCAATTCAATTTCAACCTTGCCAATGAATTGATCTACGTGCAACATTTTGGCCAAGTACCCACATCTGAGTTCTTCCCTTTCCATTAAATTCTCTCGGTACTTAGATCTGGCTTACTCATATAACTGGTTATAACCTCATTTTGATATTTTCTCACAATTCAAGTTCTGCTTCAATCACATTTAAACTTTAGCTAAGAAATCATGTAACTTTAAGCTTTGTAATATCTGATAGTGAGCACCGAAGTCCGCTTGGAATTGCACCTGACCTTGTCCTACACCTTATACAAATCTGCTTAGTCAAAATACAATTTTATCAAAGGTCTATAAGCCCAGGAGGTTTTGTACCTGGAACATCATCATGAGAAGTGTATCCACCTTACCACTAGACTATAGCCTGCTAGATGCCTTTGAATTCAATTGGGCATGTAGTTGTTTCTTGAGTTTGCTTTGTTATATATTGGTTTATATTTTGATTGAGGCCAAGAGCAAGGGCTCTTTAGGCTTGCAAAACCGATGGGTATTTGAGTACACATTTTTATAGTTTACTTCATGGCATGTGCAGTATTTATGGTTTACTTCTAGAATCATTGTGAAATGGTTTAGGTGTTTATGCTATGCACATGTTTTATGGTTTACTTCATGCTATGTGCAGTTTTATGTTTTACTTGTACAATCACCGCGTAATGGTTTACAAGATGGTTATTTAATATTTATCTATCAACTTGATACAGTTAGCAAAACAAAGAATCATGAAATCAGAAAAATTCATAATCTCATTTTGTAGCGTTATTTACCAACCAACCCGATAGAACTGGCACAAAACAACGAAGAATTGTGAAAAAAGTCAAATTTGCACGGGGAATTACTAATCAATCCTTTACCGTTGACAACAAAAAACAACTACGAATGATGAAAAGGTCACAAAATCTAATTTTGCACTGAGAATATACTATGTATATATGCACTTGATGTGGTTGGATAGCGTACAGTTAATATCATCATTAGCCGCAGTAGATCAAATAGGTCATTGATATGCACGTATACTTGGCCAGAGTACATTTTTGGCTTCATATGCCAGCTTGCACAACTATTTCATGTTTCCTCTTGTGCGTGCGATGTATTTGCTTGATTGTTAAATACCAATCTTATAAAACATCAGATGGTGATCCCTGAAGTGAACCATTGTTTTTGAAGGGCCTTAGTGTCAGTCTTTCTCAGTTTGACCTTTGAAGATTATATCAGTTCTCCTTTTGAATAGGAGGACGATTTCTAATTTTCTCAGGAAGAATCGGACATACGGTAAATTTGTTAACTGATTACATCAGCGTGTAAGATGCTTATTCAGTAAGATACAAAGATCATTGAAAGACATTTCTTAAAAAATATGCTGCAAGAAGATGTTTATCTCTCTCCTATGATTAAAAGGTGACAATGATAGTGGTGTGTAATGCTGCTTCCTGCACTGGCAATCACACTCGTAGCAGACAGATTTTTGTCTCATACACCAAGTTCCTTTTAGCACAGGTTGGTTTGGTTCGAGCAGGTTGACCATTTCTATCATGAGATCCCCATACCTCATTCCATCTTATAACCAACCGTGAACATCCTCCCCATCTTTACACATGCTCAAGGATTCTGAGTTTCTTTATGTTGCCAGGTTTGGCCAGCCCGACCTGTACCTGGCCTGAGCAGGTCTAAGTCTGGGTTCCCTGGGGGTCCACTTTGGGTATGCCCTGTACCATAGAAGCATATATCTTTCAAATATTGTGATATATACCAGTATATCTTTTCTCTGCAGGGTTCCCAAGATTCTCTTAAAAATATCCCAAGTGTTTCAAAATATCATGAACCAGTTATCTACAGTTATGAATACACTTGGTATAGGTGGGTTTGAAAACCTTGCGAACAGGGAATATGACTGTTGTTATTGTGATTAGCAATTATGACAATTGCTTTGATAACAGTGAGCACTGCTGTCATTATTTATGATTCGTAATCTTAATTGTTTTTAGACAAAAGTGTCAAAGTATTGTGCTATCATTTGACTTGTCATTATTATTGCATCACAGATTTTAGTCCCGTTGTTTTATTGCTGTCATTTTTTCTTATCAATGAATATTGTTGTCATTACTTCAATTGCAAACATAATTTTATTATTGAGGTCATTGTTAGGGAATTTTCATTGTTAAATATTAATTGTGAATAATTTTGTATCAGTTGAGATTGTTGTCATCATTATTGTCTTTTGACATAACTATCCTCCTCTGATTAGTGATCTTCTTATGATCACTGATCAGCCGCATTCTGTCATTATTGTGATCTGAATCATTATTGATCAGTATGGTGTTCAGTAAAATCATTGTTAGTATTGTAATCAATTAATATGGGTGTCATTGCTGCTGTCAGAACGTTATAAGAAATATTGCTGAAATTAATGATAATATAAAACATTGCTGTGTAGATGGGACATTGCTGTCATGAAATGACAAGTGTGATTGTTTCCACTGCTGTAAGTTAAGATGTATTTAAAGACCTTAGGGAGTCAGTTGTCAATTTTCACTCTATAGTAACCATTTTGTGTATAGATCTTTTGAGCATGTTAATTAAGGAGAAAGGTAGGGTTAACAGGTCCTACTTATCTTAGTTGTGTTTTATTGTATAAAGCATAGTTTTAGGACTCAGATTCGGACTTGGACTTGTGGCTTGGAATCGGCAGCCCAAAATTTTGATTCAGACTCAGACTCTGCAAAAAAAGAAAACCTTGTGATTACACAAAAAAATAAATTAATGCATTTAGAAAACATAAAATTCTAATTTGACTATCAATTTGTCATAATTCAAATAGCACACATCGCATGATCCTTAAACTCACAAAATTTGAAATTTCATAGTCTTAAAGTCAAATACTACACTAATATTTAAAAATTATAAATAATAAATGTATAACAGCATTACAACTGTTCACATATAAAAATGAAAAAAACAACCAAATACAATCTACATCTTCCTCTTTCCCATCCTACTGTAACTTAATTTTTCAGGCCTTGAACTAGGAGGTAATTCAATATCAAACAATGATCGATTGCTTCTTCAAAAGTGTCTTTGTTTTCCTCCACTGCATTCAATTCTGCTGCTTGTGCTACCACTCTTTCCAATTCTGCAACATCTTCATTAGTAAGGAGGACATCATCTTGTTCATCAACAGTCCATTCACCATAAGTGTCAATTTAATCAAAGTCATGGAATCATGTGAAATGCCCCCCCACCTTTCTAGTTCAAAGGTGAAGGTTGTACTGAACGAAGACATGATCATTGAGGCTCCCCTCGGTCCACCTGTTTGTCTTACTTGTGTGAATGCTCTCAAATAGGCTCCAATTCTGTTCACACCCAAAAGCACTACAGGGCTGAGACAAAATACAGATGGCTAGCCTTTGAAGATTTGACATGTCAGTGCCATAATTCTCCCACCACAATTGTACAAAAAATCATTTTAACAATATAAGAATTAAGTTAAAAAACAGAATCAAGTTTCTAATTTCTAGTTGTAGTATTGAGTCAAAAATTAAAAGACTTTTTTACTTGGTTTTTGTTTTTCTCTCTTTTGAATTGCTCGAGATGAATAAAGGAGCCTCCCCTTTACACCCTTGGTGACCTTGAATAGATAGATGAAATATAGCGAGTTAATTATAATGTATGTAAAATGGACGGTTCTAGAGAAATGGCTTTGCGAAATTCATTAATAAGATATAGTAAATCGAACTTTGTAAATCTCACCTTCAACTCATCAAGAACTTTGACTCTTATCTCAGCATCTGGCACCATCTTATCAATGCATGAAATAACACCTGTCATGACCACCTAATCAGCCTTAAATGTATTAGAGAAGTAGAACCTTGGATTCAGGTGGTAGGCCAAGGCATGTATTGGTTGATGGAGTTGGTTTGTCTATTTGCGATCAATATGCACCAAATGATTTCATATTTTTTTTGTTTCACCATAATAATGCATAATGCACTCTTTGGTTTTATCCATGTTCTCAAAGAGGAAACCCATTGACATGTTGTCCCCAACTACCATATGAAGAACCTTGAGAAAAGGTACAATCACTTAAAAAATTGAAAACAAATTTGGAATTATTACTAAATTAACCCCTTGAAGAAAACAACATTATGATTTTGTATAAAGTTCTTGTTTGTATTTGTTACTTACCTTGATTAGCGCCTCTCCATTTTGATGAATAAGTCTTCAAAAGTTGTTCTTGCAGTCTTCTCGTTCAACTTTTCTGAAAAATGGAGACTCCAACCAAGCATCAAATGCAAACATTTGCTTGAGATGAGGAATTGTGGCAAGAATGCTTTGTAAAGTGAGAAAGTGGCTAGCAAATTGTATCATTCTTGGTCACACAAGCTCCTTGCCATTTGCGTGTTTTCTCATCAAAGAAAGGACCCAAGTATGGTAATAGATAAACTTGGTAACCTATTTAGCATCTTCAGCCACACTTTTGACCCATCCAATCTTCATGATGTACTCTAACAACAAATCCAAGCCATGTGCAACACAAGGAGTCCATGAAATAGTAGGATGCCTCTCCATAATAAGTCTTTCCACGGCTACATATGTTACTGCATTGTCTGTGATAAGTTGGACAATATTCACAACCCCAATTTACTGGATCACCCTGTTCTATAGATTGCACAAAGTCTCAACATTTTTGAGTTCATGCGAGTTATCTACAGACTTCAAGAATACCAATGTGTCATTAGAAGCCCCTAAAAAGTTAAGGAGAGTCCTGTTCTGTTAGTCTATCCATCCATTTGATAAAATGTCGTAGCCTTTTCTCCACCATACTTTCTTTTGATCATCAACCACAAGCTTGTTTTTTAACGGCTTTGTCAAGCAATGGCCCACTCAATTCTTTAGTTGTTGCAGTCTTAAACCCCTTACTAACAATTGTTAATTCATTCACCAACCCTTCTTAATATGGGTTGTTTGCCATATTGAACGGTAATTTATTATATTTCCAAAAGTTTTCTGCTGCCGTCTCAGCCTCATGGTGTTTTTCCTTATTCCAAGCGGTACCTTCAAGTTAGGTTGTGCTCTTGGAACATTGTGTGGAATGAAGAAATTTGGTGATGAATGAACATGGCTACAAGTAGAAATAGAACCCTTAGGACTCTCACCAACAAAGTAATGTGAATGACAAATGCTTGGAGTTGGGGTAACAAAGCAATTTGTAGAGACATTTTGATTCATCACTGCTGCGATCACTTCCTTTGTCTTTTGCTTTTCTACCTTTTTCATTTCAAACTCAGCAAGTAGGGCATTCATCTCTCTTGTAACCTCTTTGGACACCTTAGGGCAAGCCTTCACGTTTTGTCTAGGTATTCTAGCAAGGTGGTATTTTAATCTATTCATTCGTCTTGATATAGGCTGCTTGCATTCATTACAAGTGATTGGGTCCTTGATAGCTCCTAGTGTCCCATGGACCCATACTTCCATGCATGATCTTTTATATCACTCATTTGTGTTGAACTTGACATTGCTGTTTTAACAAGGGGAAAAAATCAGCAACATGCAACTTGATAAGCATTTATTAAAAAAATAGAATGCAAACAGAAGCTAAAAGTGTTAGGAAATAAGGTATGAGGGGATATAAATTGTTTTTTGACTGTATTTCCCCTAATTTTTAAATTTCCAAATAAAAATTAAAAATGACAATAATAGTCACTTTTTTAATGATTTGCTAGGATGCCGGTTTGGGTTCGAATTCGGGTTCGGGTTTGAAGAGCCGGTTCGCCGGTTCGCCAAAATTTTGAAAAGGGGTTTGGGTTCGGGTTCGTTAGTACAAAAATATGTAATTTTTTTTTTATATATATACATATTTTGATATATATGCAGCCTAGAAGCATGAGTTAAGATTAGAATGTCACGTAGTATCATAAAAAGTAAACATTTAAACAATAAAAACACTATTAAATTTGTAATTATACCATCATGAATCATGAATCCATGATCATACCATCATATACTTCAAGTTCAAGTTCAACATCAAAGATTCAAAACATCTAAATTAAATCAGAACATCAGTTCAAGTATCATTGATCAACTAATGGATTCAAAATTTGTTGATATATCATATTCAATGTTCATTATTCTAGAATGTAGAAATAGAATCTATTCAGATTCTTCAGCATCTTCTTCTTCTTC